>JADWQK010001222.1:0-284448 GCA_017933935.1 Sesamia nonagrioides
TTTTTTTTTTTTTTGTTTACGCTGTGGGAATGCATTTACGCACCTTACCCCGAAGGGCGTGTGTGGGACTCGCCCAGCCGAAGCCGGGAATACCCACTAAACCCACAGCGGCACTCCGGCATCGCCGTAGTGGCGGGGGAGTGGGAAACTAGCGCAGCCTGAGCTACCTCTCCCCCGCCGGCGAAACCCGCCTAATAAGGCGGGCCCTCAATTGCCCCTCCTAGGGAGGGACCGTGGCTCCCGCATGGTGAGCGATGTAAGGCGGGCGTCGGCCTCACGCCCGCCGCTCACCTCAGGGAGGGTGAAAGCGGGCAAAATCCCGCCTTCTCCTCCCCCTATGCCGCCTGCGGAGCGCCGGAGCGAGGGGATCCTCCTCCCGCTCGCGCTCCGCTGCCTCCTTCTGCGACATCACGACCTCGCAGAAGGAGGCCATCGCCACCCAAGCCTCCTCGCTCCCCACCATCGCTCTGACGATGGCGGGCAGCGAGAGGTTCCCACCAACCGCCGTGACAAGACCGCAGCGCGGCACGGCCCACGACGGGCACACCGCGAGGGTGTGTTCCGCCGTGTCCTCCGCCGCGCCACAACCGTGGCACGACGGTGTCTCCTCTCGTCCTATTCGGTGCAGGTACCTGCCGAAGCAGCCGTGACCGGAGAGTACCTGCACCAGACGGAAGGAGAGGAACCCGTGACGCCTGTCGAGCCAGTCCTCCAGAACCGGCCCGATGGCGTCGAGGGTACGGCGGCCGAAGACGGCGGAGGCGAGGTCCCGCGTCCACTCCTGGACAAGAGCGACTCTCGCCTCCCGCCGGACGGCCTCCCTCAATTCGGGGGCCGGCCGCTCGCCCAGCGCCCTGCGCCCCGCCGTCCACTCGTACACTCTGGCGAGCACCCACGCCTCGAGCTCCCAAGGCGGGGTGCCCGCCAGAGCGCATGCCGAAGCGATGCCTACCGTGCGGTAGGCCCGCGCTGCCCGCTGGGCGATGGCCCTTTGGGGCGCCCGAAGAGCGGTGGCATTCTCCCTCCTATGGAGGGAGTCCGCCCAAATGGGGGCCCCATAAAGGGCCATACTCCGCAATATGCCGGCGTACAGACGCCGGCACCGCATGCTCGGCCCTCCCATGTTCGGCATGAGCCATGAGAGGGCGTCCGCAGCTTTCAGCAGGCGCGTCGACAGCCCGCTAAAATGCGGGCCGAAGCAACCCTCACCCCCTCCACGTAAATGTGGGCGTCAGGTGGGTGGTGCTGCCGGGGGCCGTGAAAGAACACCGCCTCCGTTTTGTGCAGCGCCACCCTCAGGCCCAGGCGGCGGATCCTCCCGGCCACTAAGGATCCGCCCGCCGACGCCAAACTAGCTGCCTCCCTGAAGGTGCTCCCGCGGGAAGTGAGGAGAGTGTCATCTGCGTAGCAGATGACACTCGTACCTCGAAGGAGGGTTCCCCGCAGGAGCCAGTCGTAACCGACGTTCCACAGAAGAGGCCCTAGAACGGACCCCTGTGGAACGCCGGTTTCCACGCCATAGCGCCGGACCTGGCCAGCCCTGTCCACGAGGAGGACGGAACGGTCCGTTCTCCAAGTAGCTGGCCAGGAGGCCCCGCAAATACAGGGGCACACCGTGAAACCGGAGCGCCTCCAGGATGCTGGAGTGGGGGATGGAGTTGAAGACGTTGGCAATGTCGAATGACACAGCCAACACTCCATCCCCCACTCCCACCGCCTCTGTCACCTGGCCCTTTAGACGGGCCGGGGCGTCCACTGTCGAACGACCAGCTCGAAATCCGAACTGGGCGTCCGACAGGTCCGGTCCCACGCTCCGCAGATGCCGCTTGAGACGGCCGGCGATAATCCCCTCGAACATCTTTCCGGCCTCGTCAAGCAAGACGATGGGCCGGTATGCCGAGGGGGAGTCCGCCGGCCGTCCCTCCTTCCGAAGGAGGCACAATTGGCCTTCCCGCCAAGGTTTCGGGAACCTCCCGACGCGAAGCACGCGCTGAAGAGGTCCCGAAACCTTCCCTCCATTTCGGTGGCCGCGATGGCCACCACCCGAGCGGGAATGCCGTCCGGGCCGGGAGCCGTCTTTTTGGCGCGGAGACGAAGAGTCGCCGCGCCAAATTCCTCCTCTGAGACCGGAGGAGGAGGAGCTTCCTCCTCCGGTTGAGCCCCCCCCCGTGGGGGGTCCATCACTGGTGGGGTGAAGTGCGGATCCCTGCGCGGAAACAGGGACCGCACCACCCCATCCAGGAGCGCTGGTTCGAGGGTCTCGGCAACCGGGGGACCAATGCGGCGCAGGTTGTTACGCGCCGCCTTATATGGCCTCCCGAATGGGTCGTTGTCGAGACCCTCCAACAGCTCGGCCCTCGCCGCGTCCTTAGCGGCGCCGATGGCCGATTTGAAGGCCGCCCTCGCCTCTACGTATCTGGCGTAGAGGCGGTCCTCGTCGGCCTGATCTCGTCGGCGCCGCCGACGCGATCGCGTGTAGGCCCGCCGTGCCGCCACGCATGTGGCCCGCAGCTCCGCCAACTCCTCCGACCACCAATAAACGGCGCGTCGGGGAGGCGGACGTCTCGACCGAGGCATGCTGGCGTTGCATACCTCGGTCAATGACCCCCTCAATTGGGCCACCGCCGCGTCCACGTCCAGGACGTCCACGCCGGGACCTGGCCAAAGCCAGTCCTGGACGAACGCGGCCTCCCTTGCCGCCTCCCGATCCAGGTGGGTCAGAGCCCACCTTGGAAACGGGGATCGGCCCGACGATGAGGGGGTGCTGCGGCGCCCCCGTGGATTCTGGGGGGAGATCTCGAATCGCACGTGGCGGTGATCCGAGATCGTCTCCCCCAGTTCCACCCTCCAGTTCTGGATGCGGGCGGCCAGTGCGGGCGTGGCGAAGGTGAGGTCCACTATGGACCCACCCTGCCGCCGCACGCACGTCTGGACACTCCCCCTGTTCAAGAGAGAGAGGCCAGACGCGGCCGCCCACAACTCGACCGCCCGTCCGCGGTTGTCGGTGGCCGGGTTTCCCCAGACCACCGACTTGGCATTCAGGTCCCCCAAAACGGAGACCTGACGTGGCGCCGTCCTCCCGATGACCGCCGTCAGGACCCCGAGGAAATCCTCGAAGTCCTGGAGAGGGCGGTTTGGGGAAAAGTAGACCCCTACAAGGGCCAACCCTCCCCACGCGGCGGCCACGTATCCCGGTCCCCTCTCTAAGAGCGAGAGGGGAGGGGAGTCCGAGGAAGACCGCGCCACGATTGCCACCGAGTTGTCACTGTCCCCAGCCAATTGCTGGAGTGAAGTACGGCCTGGCCACCACTGCAACCTAACCCAACCTAACCTAACCTAACCTTAACCTAATCCTAACCTGGTAACTTAACCTTTTTTTTTTTTTTTGCTGACCCAGTGAATCTCTACTAGACCGTCCTCGTCTGAGGGCCGACGGAGGGTGTGCTGCCGGGCCTCACCGGCTAAACCCACTGGAGCGTTCCTCTTCTTGCCTATTGCCGGGGGTACGGGGCCTAGTTGGTATTCACCGCGTCCCCGGCAGGCCTTGACCCGCCGCGCGCGAGTTCGGCGGGTCCCTCTTCCTCCTCTCCTTCCATCAGGTAGGCGTGTAGGAACAGCCACTACACGCCTACTCCGGCCCTAGTGACGGACGTCGGACTCCCCCAGTCCTCGGCCCGTCGGCCTCTCCTTATGGAGGAAGCGGATCGACCTCGGCTTCCCTCCTCCTCCGGCCAGCGCGCCGTCGGCGGGACGGGAGAGTGCTCAGTGCTTCCCTCTCCCGTTCGGCCGTCTCCTTCGCGGAGATTACCTCTTCGCAGAAGGAGACGACCGCGTTCCACGACTCCCCGCTGTCGACCATGGTTCTGACCACGGCCGGCAGCGAGAGGTCGCGCCCGCCGATCGCTGCGGTGAGCGCACGGCGCTGCTCGTCCCATGCGGGACACTCCTTGAGGGTGTGCAGCGCCGTGTCCTCTGCCCCGCCACCGCAGTGATGGCACGCCGGTGTCGGCTCCCGACCGATACGACACAGGTAACTGCCGAAACACCCGTGTCCGGTCAGCACCTGCGTCGCACGGAAGGTGAGCGTCCCATGCCTCTTCGGGTCGATCCACTTCTCCATGCAGGGTCTTACCGCCGCTATGACGGCGTGCCCCGCACTGGGTTGCGCAAGTCTCGCACACCACTCCGCCACCAGGACTTGGCGGAGCTCAGATCGCTTCGCCTCGATAACTCTCGGCAGAAACGATCTTTCGCCCCGCTCTCGGGCCTCCCCGCGCCACTTGTAAAGCGACGCGAGGGCTCTGGCCTCGAGATCCCAGGGCGCCGATCCGGCTAGGAGGCAGGCCGCCTCGTAGGAGATCGTGCGGTATCCTCTTATCACCCTGACAGCCGTCGCCCGCTGCGGCCCGTGAATGACCGCAAAGTTGCGAGGCGTCAGGTGATCCGCCCACACTGGGGCCCCGTAAAGGGCCATTGACCGCACGACTCCTAGGTACAACCTCCGGCACGATGAGTCGGCCCCCCCCAAGTTCGGCAGCAGTCGCGATAGCGCGGCTGCGGCCGTCCTCAGTTTGGGGGCCAGTTGCCGGAAGTGCGGCCCGAAATTCCACCTGCCGTCGAGGACGAGACCGAGATATCTCATCGTCGCCCCGACGGCAATGCGCACGCCTCCTACCTCGATGTGTGAGCCCGCAGGTGGACCCCGCCGAGCCCCGTGGAAGCACAGGGCCTCGGATTTGTTGAGGGCCACCTCCAGGCCCAGACGCCGGATCCTGTGGACCACTTGCGCAACCCCTGCCGTCGCTAGGATGGCTGCGTCGCGCCACCGTGACCCGGGTAAATAACCTGCCTCTCTGCAAGGTAGGCCCCGACTGTTTGGCGGAGGTAGGGCGGCACCCCGTGGAATCGGAGCGCCTCCCTAATGCAGCTCCAGGGCAGGGTGTTGAACGCGTTGGCGATGTCCAAAGACACCGCCAACACCACCTCGCCCCGAGAGACGGCACTCTCCGCCGCGGCCTTTACGCGCATTATCGCATCAATTGTGGAGCGCCCTTGGCGGAAGCCGAACTGGCCATCCGCCAGGTCCGGCCCTGTCGTGTTTAGGTGGCGGACGAGGCGGTCTGCAACTACTCTTTCAAAGAGCTTGCCCACCTCGTCCAGCAACACTATGGGCCGGTACGCAGACGGCGAATCCGCCGGGCGCCCCGCCTTTTTCAGCAGGACCAGTTGGCCCGTCCTCCATGGACGGGGAAACTGGCCCCGCTCTAGGCACGCGCTGAAAAGGCCCATCAGTCGAGGCCCAAGAGCCTCCGCGGCCAGGACCCACGCTCGGCCAGGAATGCCGTCGGGCCCTGGAGCGGTGTTTTTGGCTTGAGGCCGGGACACCGCCGCTCTCAGCTCTGCCCGGGTCACGACGGGCACGTCGTCGTCGTCGTTTTCCGCGTTGGCGTTGGCGTCAGCGGATCGAGGCGGAACCATGGGCGGCGAGATATGCTCCGCCCTGGCTGGGAAGAGGGCACTCACCACCTCTCGCAGCAGCTCAGGCCGCATACCCTGGGTGAGCGGAGGCGCCCAAGGGCGCAGCTTGTCCCGTACTGCGCGATAAGGACGCCCCCACGGGTCGCGGTCCAGGGTAGCTAGCTGCCGCTCGCGGGCCTCTGCCTTCGCTTTGGCGATAGCCCCCTTCAGTGCCTTCCTCGCTTCGCGGTAAGCCCCGTATAGTTCCGCCTCTCTGGCCTCAGCGTCTGGCGGGCGGCGCCGCCTTCTCCTATGCCGGGCATACTGGCGTCTAGCGGCCACACAGGCGGCACGGAGCCGTTCGATGTCCGCCGACCACCAGTGCACCCGGCGCCTAGATGGCTGTTGACGCCGTCTAGGCATCGCCGCATCGCAGCCGCTGGTCATGGCCAGCCGGAGCTGCTCGGCCTCCTCGTCGATGTTGACAGGCCTGTCCGGTGTAGTCACCCAGGCCTGGACGATCGCGGCTTCTAGGAGCAGCTCCCGATCCAACTGTTTTAACGCCCAACGCGGACCGATCGAACCAGGGGTCGGCAGGGCCGGCGCGGGCGCAGGCGCCGTGGAGAGGGTGGAGACGTCAAAGCGGATATATCTATGATCCGACAACGTCTCCACCCCCTCCATAACACGCCAGCCCTGGACACGGCGTGCGAGGGCGGGGCTAGCGAACGTAATGTCCACTATGGAACCGCCCCGCTGGCGCACGCACGTGTCCACCGAGCCCTGGTTAAGGACGGCGAGACCGTACTCGACCGCCCACTCTTCCAACACCTCGCCGCGAGCATCGGTAGTCGGGGAACCCCAAGCGCCTGACTTGGCGTTGAAGTCCCCGAGTACGACCACGGGGCGAGGGTGGATGCGTCTGACGACAGTGCCCAATTCCTCCAACCATGCCTCAAACTCGGCGAGAGACCTGCTCGGAGAGAAGTAGACCCCGACAATCACTATCTCTCCGAGCAGTGCCGAGACGAAGTTCCGTCCTTTGGCGACGGCTTCAAAGGACGGAGTCCCGGCCGATCTCCTCAGGATCATGGCCACCGAGTCGCGGGCGTCGCTCACCCAGTCATCCCGGGGGGGTACGAACCACGGCTCGGCAACCACCGCAACGTCGATCAACCACTGCGCCATGCTATGGAGGAGAAGATCCTGAGCACGGGCGCAGTGGTTGATGTTGCCCTGAAGAAACCGATGGGAAGCGGACACAGACATTATTGAGTGTCCATGGTCCGCTCCCCTTCCGGCAGCGAGTCGGCTGCCTTAGAGGATAGGGTCTGCTGCGCTATAGACGCCGCAGCGCCCTGGGCAGCAGGCCCAATCACCTTGGTCCCCTTCTTTTTCTGCTTGGTGTGGGCGTCGGCGCAGATTTTGCTGCCGATCCGGTGATCGGCGGGCCCGTCCGCCGCCGCACACTTAGGACAATTCGGCGGGGCGTCACATGCGGCAGCCCTGTGACCGGGCCGGCCGCACCGGAAGCAGAGCCCGCCGACTTGAATGGTCGACGAACAATGCACTCCCAGGTGTCCCACCTCAAGACACCGGAAACACCTCTGCGGTCGGGGCGAGAGGATCTTGACCCGCGCCAACACCCACCCAACAAGCAGGTTGCGGCCGCTCGCCTCTATGCGGCGGGCCGCCGCAACAGGGCAGGTCACTAAGGCGGACCAGAGTCCCCCGAGGCCGGGCCCGATCTCGCCGGGCCGGACCTGCTCCAGGGGGCACCCGCCCGCCTCCGCGACGGCAGCCCCGAGCTCCTTCGTGGTGACCGTGTCATCCAGGCCCGAGACACGCATGTTCAGCGTTTTTACGGGCCTGGTGACTTTCGCCCCCGGAAACTGCTCCTTAAGAGAGGCTTTCAGCCTCTCCGCAAGCGCGTCCGCCTTGTCGTTGCTGGTAGCGCCGGGTATCTCGAGCAAACGGGCACCGGTTACCGCCTCCTTCCACACGATGCCCGTTATGCCCAGGTCCTTCAAATTTATGTCGGTCTTGGCTTTCGCCAGGACCGACGCGTACGACACGCCCCTTTCTATGGCTTCCGGCGGTAGCTTAATAGCCCCCGCCGTGGACTTCGGGGCGCGGAGCTTCTGCTTCTTCTTCGCCGCTTTTGACTTCTTCTTCTTTTTCTTATTTTTCTTCTTTTCACCAACGGTGACCCACTCTTGCGAGGTGGCCGTTGGTGCGCTCGCCGTCGCTGCCGGGGCCGCCGGAGCAGCTGGGGCTGCTGGAGCAGCCGGAGCAGCGGCCACGGGCTTGGTCTTAGCCGGTTTGGCCTGGCTCGGCGCAGCAGCTTTCGCCGCATACGTCTGCGCCGGCGGTGTCTTGTCGTGGGCCAGTGGAGGTCGCAGCACCCTGCCCTCGATGACGGAGAAGCGGGCAGACAGCGCCGCCATCTCTGTCTTAAAGAGCCGGACCAACTCCGACTCCTCTGCCGAAGGCCGGGAAACAGGCTGCGACTCCGCCGGCCCGGAGGTGTCCGTTCTCATCCTTTCCTTCTTCAAGCTGCGAAGCTCCGCACGGAGCTCTTCCTGCTCCTTACGGAGCTCCGCAACCTGGGCTGTTAGGCGTGCGTTTGCCGCCGTAAGTAATTTGGTCTCGTCCGATGAGGAGCGCTGCAGGAGCTCCTCGGCGACCTCTAGCATAGAGGCCGCAGCTAATTTCAAAGCCTTCTGGCAGGTCCCCTTCAGGCCCTTGGATACACTGGAGACCTCCCTCACCGTCTCCACGGCGTTCCGGAGCCTTTCGCCCAGCTCCGTGGCCTGAAGGTCTTCGACGGATGACATAGCCGAAGAAGTTTCGGACAGCCGAGAGGCCCGTCCGGTATCCACCCTCCGGGCTAGCTCGGCCACCCTACGCTCTTCAGCCGCGCTGCGCTCTTCTTTTTCAGCGGCCTTTTGGGCGGCCTCCAATTCTTTCCGCGCCTTGGACAGGCCGACATAGTGACCAGTCGTAGGCGGTCGTCCTCTGCCGCGCTTGGCGGTCGGGGTGCTCGATCTGCTGATGTACAGCACCCCGTCGTCGCTTGTGCCGGCCTGTGTCTCCAACACTACCACCGGCTGCGAGTTGGTCCTCTTCAGGAATGGTGTCACGTCCGGTACCGACCGGACTGACTGCAACGAGCCCGTACTGTCGGTGTCCGACACGACAGGCTCGGGAGCTTTCTCCGGGTCGGAGACTGCTCCCTCCTCTCTCCTTACTCCTCTGTTCTTCTTCATTATAGTTTTATTTTGTTTTTTAGACTTCTTCATACTGTTCCCACGAGTAATAGGGAAATAAACGTCCACCTGGCCAGCGCCCTTGTAACCAGGTAAGCCTCAATACTGCTGGGGGTCGGCAGGTACCCAGCAGGTGAGCGTTAGCGACCGGTCTCCCACCGGCCACTCATCCCCTCGGCACGCTCCCACCTTGGGCTTAGGCTTGTAGGGGGCCGGGCGGTTAAGCCAAGCCCCCAGATGACGTCGGCATTAGACATGCCTCCGTGCCGCTATCCAACTAGGCGTAGCGGCACCCGTCACCATCCGTAAACGGATATTCGTTGTACTGGAGCGCCCGCTCTAGCGCAACGTTTGGGCCGAACGGTGGTCTGTGTCAGACCGTGTCCCGGACCGGGACCCGTCGCCCCTAAGCTGGGTACGTCTTCTTCAACAAGAAGACGCAGCAGCCAAGGGTTTTTTAGAGAGGTGTCCTTCCTCTTGGTCCCACTCGCATGCACGCACGCGAGCAGGGCCCCCAGCTCCTCTCCATGAGGAGTCCGGGTTGTCCGACGGCGACCCGGAGTTCGGGTCATGTCAGCCACCTGAAGTGGTGGCCGACCCGTCGCACGCATGACCGCCGAAGCAGTCCCGCGTCTGGCTTTGGTCCGCGCCGGTAAACCGGTAACCCCCATATCTGGGGGCCGTTCCCCTATCCGCCACCTGGGGACGCGTCCGATGGCAGGCCAGAAACTGCACACGGAAACCTAACCTAACCTAACCTAACCTAACCTTTTTTTTTTTTTTTTTTTTTTTTTTTTTTTTTTTTTTTTTTTTTTTTTTTTGACGCTGTGGTAATGCATTTACGCACCATACCCCGAAGGGCGTGTGTGGGACTCGCCCAGCCGAAGCCGGGAATACCCACTAAACCCACAGCGGCACAACGACATCGCCTGAGTGGCGGGGTCATGGGAAAATGGCACAGCCTAACTACCAATCCCCCGCCGGCGATTCCCGCCTAGGGCGGGCCCACAGTGGTCCCTCCACTCCACAGGGAGGGGCCGGGCTGGGTACGTCTTTTGTGCGAGAAGACGCAGCAGCCAAGGGTTTTTTAGCGAGGTGTCCTTCCTCTTAGCCCCACTCGTTTGCCCGGAGGCAAACGGGGCCCCCAGCTCCTCTCAATGAGGAGACCGGGCTGCCCGACGGTGACCCGGAGTTCGGGTCACGTCAGCCACCTCAAGTGGTGGCCGACCCGCCGCACGTGTGACCGCCGAAGCGGTCCCGCATCTGGTTTTGGTCCGCGCCGGTAAACCGGTAACCCCCATATCTGGGGGCCGTTCCCCTATCCGCCACCTGGGGACGCGTCCGATGGCAGGCCAGAAAACCTAACCCAACCTAAAAAAAAAAAAAAAAAAAAAAACAGGAATGACCTGAGCCCTGCGGAACGCCCATGGTGACCACAGATCCTGCAGATCTCTTGCCATTAACATCAACCCTCTGAATTCGATTATTTAGTTGACGGCCTTGGTCGCTGGCCAATTGTTCTAGACATCGGTAGCGGGCTATCCAACCTTCATACACAGCACTAGGGGGGGGCTCAATACCGAAAATACCGGTTTTGCTTAAATGGTTCGCATTTAAGCAAAACCGGTATTTTCGGTATTGGCTCCAAACCAATACCGGTAATCCGGTATTTTCGATATTTCCGGGATTAAGCAAATACAGCAAAGTTAGGTTAGGTTAAGGAGTATTAGTAAGTAGGTATAGAATTAAATAATGAGAGAAAAATCCGTGTGTGTATAACAAAAAAAAAAAAAAAAAAAAAACAACAAAACACGCAATGACGAAATGTAAACAGTTGAAATAGAAAATTTGACACTTGCCTGTCGCAACTAATTTCAAAATATCCTTCACTTGCACCGTTCGCGTCACGCCTTTGACGTGCATCCTATAGAACACCGACAGGCTGGCTACTCTTCGCCTGTGCTCTAGATTTGGAGACTGTTTTAAACCAAATTTTGGTCGCCAATTAGCCTCTTCGCACGCCTCTCTACCGAATCCAAAGTTGCCAGGTGGTTTTTTGCAGTACCAGCCCAAATCATCATCATCATCATCTCAGCGTTAATCCTAGTCGCATCCGAAGCCTTTTCAGCTTTGAATTAGCCAAAATGAGCATTAGACTGGTAAAGCGGACCCGCTTTAGCAGTCTTAATGCTCATTTTGGCTAAACTTAGATATTTTCCGTGAAGCGACTGCCGTCTGACCTCCACAACCCGAAGGCGATATCGAAGCATTGCAGTTAGACCAATTGTTGGACTTCTAAGGGCTCCTACAACCCGTAACCAGTGCCACTAGATGTTCGTATGGCAACCGGGACCAGCGGCTAAACGTGCTTTCCGAGGCATGACCAGACCAGTGCAAATATTCATATTCATGCATACAAGTATTTGCACTGCGCTGACATCAAATCCGCGCCTCCTTGCGCAGCGCCCGCATTCGCTACCGCTATGCCAGGGAGGCTGTCTAAAGCTGCAGTACCAGCCCAAATGTGGCTACATTACTCCACACATGAACAAACCTGCGCCAAGATGAACGGGCTCCTTTTGACGGTGAATAGATGCTTCTGTTTTGGCAGGCGTTGAATGTCACAGGATTGGCTTCGCCCCATTTGGGAACTGCCTGTAGTGCAACATTCGTACGCTCTACCATAGCCTCTCTTTCGAATTTGATTGTTTCCTTACTAGGCCTAGGAACGTTCTCGCGCACGTCACGCGCAATTTGAATTAAATGGCGTGTAACTTGTTCTATTTGTATTTGTTTTTTTATTTATTTTACTAAAACCGAAAATACCGAATATCCCGGTTTTTGTGAAATGAATATCGGTATTAATTAGACCTAAATTTGGCCCGGTATTCCGGTATTTTCGAAATTCGGTATCCCGGTTTGCGACCCCTACACAGCACGGGCGACTGTTTCAGCTGTTATGTCAGCGACCGGGTAGGCTTCAGGCCATCTTGTCGTTCTGTCGATCATTGTCACACAATACCGTTTTCCATCTGATACAAGAATGGACCTAGAATTGAGCCCTGCGGAACGCCCATGGTGACCACAGATCCTACAGATCTCTTGCCATTAACATCAACCCTCTGAATTCGATTATTCAGTTGACGGCCTTGGTCGCTGGTCAATTGTTCTGGACATCGGTAGCGGGCTATCCAACCTTCATACACAGCACTAGGGGGTGTAGTGGTCCAACGATGTCGACGTGGATGTGAGACAAACGGTGAGCGGCGGGAAAGGCTTCGAGAGGTGATACGGTATGTCGTTGCGTTTTTGTTTGTTGACATGCAATGCAACTTCGTGTCCAGTTGTTTATATCAGCAATTAATGTCGTGTGGCGCGAATACCGGGATGACTCATCTCGTGGATTGCAGTAAATACTGTACGTCGTATTTGTAGCGGTATATATGTTCGTGCGCTGTTTGTTGACATCTCACATAATATCTCGTGACTTGAGTTGTTCGATTTTATGAGTTCAAATCTTAAGCTTTTGTTACGCATGACGTCATTGATTTCGGTGTCAACTTGTTGTTGCCTTGCCAGCTCGTCATAGTGGATCGGTGATGGTGACGTAATTGTGTCGATTCTTGATAGGGCATCGGCAACGACGTTGTCTTTTCCCTCGATGTGTTGAATCTTTGACGTGAACTGGCTGATGTAATGTAGATATCTAGTTCGCATCGGAGTCTCTGTTTTGCTGTTATCTATGAAGAGTGTAAATGTGTTCTGTGAACACGGTGATTTCCTTGCCTTCGAACATTCTTCGAAAGTGCCGTATAGCTAGGTAAATTGCTATCAGTTCTCTATCATATGTGCTATACTTCCTTTGAGCGTCGTTCAGCTTTTTCGAGAAAAAATTCAAGTGGTTGCCATCTTCCTTTTATGTACTGCTATAAAGCTGCGTCGACACAAGTGTTGGATGCGTCACACATGAGTGAGATCGCTGCATGAGGAGATGGGTGTGACAGCATAACGGCGTTTTTTATACTATTCTTGCACGTTTTGAAAGCCTGTTTTTCTTCAGCCGTCTGGCGTATTGGAGTTTTGTCGTTCTTTTTTGAGGTGCTAAGGTATTTGAATAATTTTTCTTGAGTGTGTGCTGCGTGCGGAATACTTTCCTTATAAAAGTTAATAACACCCAGGAAACGCCGTAGTTCTTGTATTGTTTTCGGTTGTGGGTAATTTTGTATACTTTTGACCCGTTCCTCAATTGGTTGTATACCATCGGCCGATACATTATAGCCGAGGAACTCAAGCTTTTCCTTTCCGAAAACGCACTTGGAAACGTTTATTCGCAGTCCGTGTGTTTGCAATCTCTTGAAGACTTCTTCTAGGTATTGTCTATGACTAGCTTAATCGGGGGCCGCAAGAAGAATGTCGTCAACAAATGGGTACACATAATCCAAATCGCCCAGTATATTGTTCATGTGACGTTGAAATGTTTGCCCCGCGTTGCGCAACCCAAAGCACATTCGAGGAAATTCGTATAATCCGAATGGCGTTGATGGGTGACTTTGACGAATACGTAACCGATTATAATTATGCTTTTCGAAGGTCAATTTTGCTGAATATCTTCACTCCTTGCAGTCTATAAGTGAAATCACGTAGATGGGGAATCGGGTATCGATCGAGCTTTGTCACGGCGTTCAATTTCCTATAATCACCACATGGTCTGAGTTCACCATTTTTCTTTTGAACTAGGTGGAGGGGGCTTGCCCATGGTCGGTAGGTGGTCGGATACTCGGTTGACATATCCCTTGCTCCAGCATTAACCGGAAAGTTTCTCTGGCGGCGTGGTATCTGTGTGGCGGTAGCGGGCGAGCTCTGCAGTACACGGGCGGTCCGTGCGTGATGATGTGGTGTTCTACGTCGCTGTTGGTTGCGTTACTAAAGTGTGCGAACGTGATGTCGTTATACTTCTTCAGCAGGTCGCAGTACGGGTCGTTCACGTTGACTGTGAGTCGATGTACTCTTTGACAAACAACCGTTGATTGATAAGCCTGTCCTCTTGTCAATAAGTTTCTGGGCTCATAGGTCAACCAGCAGGTTATGGTGTTGTAGGAAGTCTGCTCCGATGATTGGTCTCTTCACGTCAGCGACAGTGAATCTCCATTTGAACGAGCGACGTAAACCAAGGTTAAGGTCTAAATCGCGCTCGCCATATGTTTGTATCGGTGTGCCGTTCGCTGCGCATAATGGTATGGATGACGCCGTTTTTTGTTTCTTGCACGGGGGTATTACTGATATGTTCGCTCCTGTGTCGATTAGGAATCGTAGCTTGTTGGCGGTGTCGTAGACATATAGACGGTATGCAGAAATATGGTTGATCTCGGAGCCCGTCGTAACCAAGACCTCAGTTAGTTTTCTTGGCGCTTGGTGTAATTGCATGGAGGTCGACAATTGCGCGCGTTTTCACCGAAGCGCTCATGAAAATAACAGACGTCGCTCGTCGTGCGGTGGTATTTATTGTTTCGGCCAGTTGAACGCGACCGGGATCGTGAATGAGCAAAACGACGGTATCTGTGCGACGCTCGCCTTGTCCGCTGTACTTTTAACTCGGCTACCTCCTTTGTTAGTTGTACTACGGCGTCTCGTAGATCCAATTCTCCGTGCATTTTCTGTTCGTGTTCACGTAGCGATGATGTTATTGAATGACCTTGACAGGTGATGGAACACATGGTTTGTACTTCTGTGGCTTGTTCGTGCATTTTGTCAGCCATTGCTGCTAGAACATCGAGTGATTTTTGTTCACTTACTGCCAGGACTGCTCGTGTTGACATTGGTAATCGCTGTAGCCATAACATTTGAAGTGTTGAGTCGGGCACTTTATCGCGCGCAGGTTCTCGCATGCGTCTGAGTAGTTGTGACGGCTTCTGGTCGCCGAGTTCCATATCGTTGAGAAGTTTGTGCAGCTGTCGCGTTCCAGATTCCTCATACACGGAGAGTAGCCGTTTCTTCGCTTCCTCGTATCTTCCGGTGCGGTCTTTGGACATAATAATGTCGCTGATTCGTTCAACGTCCGTTTTTTCGAGATGGACCACCATCAGGCTGGTTTGTCATGCCAAAACAGGGGTATGCGAGCTTTGACGGAGATGGTCTCGATTTCTACTGATGCCATTTCGATACGAGGGTATGCACAAGAACTTTCGTCGGGGTGTTTTTGATCACGTCGGGGTCACCACTTTACCAAGGGTATGGTAAGTAAAACACTGATGAGGTTTGGAAATGGAATGGTTTATTACTGCTCGTGGTCCTCTCTGCGACCCCGAGTTGGGGGTGCGAGGAGATGGTTTGGGGGCTCCTTAATGGCCCCATGACCGTGGGATCGGTCTCTCGGTCTCCAAAAATGGAGACCCGTCCTTTGGTTGCACCCTAGGGGTGCTGTTCTTCACACTTCGCACACCTAAGTCGACGCCGCGAGGGTGTGCCTTCCCTCCGGCGGTGGACGGTGTGCTTTGTTGTGTGTGGCTGTAGGAGCGCCTGAAGTGTTTCACGACGCCCGTGCGATCAGACCCCTACCAGGTTGGATCACGGGTTGCCCCCGTGAAGGCCCAGCAAGAGTCGATCAGCGACCGGGCGTCGGCTTTAGTTGGCGCTCCGCTACAGCGGGTGATTACCCCGACCCCCTAACAGCTCAACCAGCTATGTACAGTAGGCTGCGAGGGTACGGGGGGTAGTGTGTGTTACGAGCGGTTTGTAGGTGTGTGTTCACCGCTCGTGCGGTATTCTGAGTGTGTACCTGCATGTGGAGTAGTGCATGTGTGTTCGTCGTGCGCATAGCGCCTATATAAATACAGTCCGCAAATGCGCACGGCGGCGACGTATTGCGAATGTATAGTGTCTATCCTTGTCTGAGTAGGTCATGTGTATTTGTGTTTGTGACCTACCCGGGTGTCAAGTCCGGTAGCGCGACGTCTGCTATGAGGTCGCGCGGGAATCTCTTCTTATCGGGAGGCCTCGCGTGCCAGGGCGCAATGTCTTTAATGTGATGGAGCTCGGAGGTGCTGGCACGCGAGAACATCCCCTTCGCCAGGCGGACGATGAAGTCATCAATGCTCTCGACACGCAGGTCCCTGCTAATAACCGAGTTCCTCACGTACCGGGGAGCTTGGACGATCTGACGCAGCGTGATGTTCTGCTGCGTCCGGAGCTTCTTTCTGTGTGTCTCGGCCGTGAGGGCGAGCCAAGCCGGGGCAGCGTATGTAAGCTGCGTCCGCAGGTCTTGTAGATCCCCAGCTTGACTCGCGTGGAGAGGCGTGACGAGAGCACCGGGCGTAGAAGGTTTCTACTTACCTTAACCCGCGCGACGGTGTCGCAGACGTGCGGGCCCATGGTGAGCCGGCTGTCGAGTGTGACCCCCAGGTATTTGGCGGTCCTGGTCCACTCGACCTCGGTCCCCATGAGCTGAAGGTTCGGTGGATGAAGTCCGCCTCGTGCCGTGACGATCATAGCCTGCGTCTTACCTGCGTTCACCGACAGTCTCCACTTGCTGAGCCAGTCGGGGAGGTCGTCCAGAACGCGCTGCATTTTGATGGCCGCGTGGTTGGCCGACAGCGACGTGGTGATATACGCGGCGTCATCTGCGTACAGCGCGAGGGTTGCAGTGTGCGTGGCGGGGATGTCGTCGGTGTATACCGAGTACAACGCAGGCGAGACGCAGCTTCCCTGCGGCACGCCCGCTCCAATGGGGCGCGCGCTCGATGACACGTTCTCCACCGAAACCTTGAATGTCCTGTCTTGCAGGAAGGAGGAGACCACCTGTATCAAGCGACGAGGCGCGGTGGTCTTGGTCAGCTTGTAAATAAGGCCGGCGTGCCAGACCCGGTCGAATGCCTTTTCCATGTCGAGGAATACTGCAGCGGCGTACTCCCTCTTGTTCATGGCCGCGGTGAGTGTGTGCAGTACCCTCGACAACTGGAGCGTCGTACTGTGTTCCGCCCGGAAGCCAAATTGTTCCGGGCGGGGCGTGGTGTGCGGCAGCAGGTGTTGCAGCAGGAGTGCCTCAAACACCTTGGAGGTTGTGGAGAGGAGCGTGATCGGCCGGTAGCTTTCCGGCTTTGAGACGTTCTTCCCGGGCTTGGGCAACATGATCACCTTCCCCTGCTTCCAGCAGTTGGGGAAGGTTCCGGTGCGGAGTATGCCGTTATATAGGCGCGCTATTGCCGCCACCGATTTCGGTGGCAGGTGTCGGAGGGCGGTGTTTGTAATTCCGTCCGCACCGGGTGCCTTTCTGGGCTTGGTGCTCCTTATTGCCCCCAGTACTTGGCCCGGGGAGAAAAATATGGGGTCTTCGTCTGGAGCTACCGGCGTCTTGAAGTACTCTCCAAGGTGTTGCTCCACTGCTGCGACATGGTCCAGGGCGTCTGTCGGGTTCGGCGTGAACTGACGCTCCAGGTGCTCGGCGAATATTTCGGCCCGGTCGGCCGCCGTGTAGCGTAGCGCCCCGTCGCTGTTGCGTAGCGGGCGCACCGGGGCTGGGGTATTCTTTAGGCGTCGGCACAGCCGGTGTACCGACGCCCAGTCGCCGTCTGCCGAGTCTATAATGTACTCCCAGCTCTCCGATGCGTGCGCGTGTAGCTCGGCCTTAACCTTGTCCGTGACACGGTTGAGCTGGTTCTTAATGGTGGGGCATCTTGTTTGTTGCCACCGCCTGCGCAGACGCCTCTTGTCGGCGATCATGTTGGCGATGTGTGCGGGGAGCTTCTGGTAGCGCCCCTGTGACGCGTTGGATGTGCATGTCGCCGCTTCCAAGGCGCTCTTGATGCAGGCGGTGAGCCCCTCAGCCAACTCGTTCACGTCCAAGGCGTCGGCGACGGGCCGAGTGGGCGTGGTGGCCTCCATTACCTTCCTGAATTTGTCCCAATCCGTGTGTCGACGTGGCGCCGGATGGGCAACTCTGGTGGTGTGGTCAGTCAGGCGGACGAGCACTGGCTGGTGGTCGGACTTCAGCTCGTCGTTGGTTTATTGTGTTTATTGTTATATATAATGGTTTATTAATCGTTTGCTCAGCCTATTTATACATTTCGGGTAAGTTCGAGTTTACTTAAAATATAGCGGACCAATCGCAAGCGAGGTGTAGTTCGCGGGTCCGCCGTGGTGTGTCGCTGCTGTCGTCGAGGCGGCGAGCGTAGGTACATATAAAACTCCTGTGTTATGCTACTCGTAGGTGTCTGGTACACTATAAATACTATACCTCTTGAAACATATTTATTATAACTGATTAAATCCAACAAAATAACATTATTATTTTTTTCCTTTTGAACTTCCGTGTACCGACTGCTCATCCGGAATCACTGCCTTCCATTCCCCTTCAACTCTTTTCAAATTAATAATGTTCCATCTATAAGACTGTCCTGTTTCTTAATTTTTTACAACACAATCTCCTCCATTAGCGCTTTCTACAGTATACTGAGACTGATTAAAGTTTGACGCCAATTTATTTGTTTTCTCCATACTTTTTTTTTACAAAGATACACTGTTTTCTCCAACCCACAATTTTTTCTGACTCTTATTGAATCTTATTTCTGTCTCTCACATCTGAATCATTCCTATTTCTACTTGGACTTTCTATTGAAGGAATTTTGTCCCTATTTAATCTTTGGAAGAAAAGTTCGGATGGTGTTTGATCAGTGACCGAGTGGGGTGTAGTATTGCACATCATAGGATATTCGTATAAACATTCTTTAACTTCAAATTATAAAATTAACAAAATGTTCCACTATGAAAGCATTACACAACCTTCCAACTTAATGGCAGCATTTGACACGTCCTACCAATTTAATGGCAGCAATTGGCACGCCCTACTAATTTAATGGCAGTATTTAATACAGCCTACCAACTGAGTGGCAGCATTTGACACGACCCACCAATTTAAGGGCAGCTTTTAGCACGACCGACCAATTTAATGGCAACATTCAATACGACCTACCAATTTAATGAATACAGATGAACCCCTGTCATCCTATCAACAGTTCTGTGAACGCTTGGATACTCTAAAGCAAAAAGTTATTCCTAAGTTTACTAAATGTAGTACATTCAAAAGCAGACCACCAACACCATGGTGGAATGAAATATGTGAACGAAGTGTAGCCGATTCATATAAAGCATTAAAAATATATCGTAATAATCCGAGTATTGATAATTATATCAACTATAAAAGACTAGACGCTCTAAAGAAAAGAACCATCTCTGAATAAAAAAAGTTAGGCTGGAGAAATATCTGTGACACGTTTAATAGAACCACACCTATTAGTAGGATTTGGAATCTTATTAAAATGCTGAAGGGTGTTAAGTCAAGCAATAGATCTTACAAAGATGAATTTATACCTTCCTTCATAGATACAATTACAAATAACAGTAACCTAATAGATGCAAGCAATTTAAACTAGGGTTGTAACGGAGCTTCGCCTCCGCTTCCGTTACTGCGGAAGTTCCGCAAGAAATCGTATCTTCGCTTCCGCCTCCGCCTCCGCACAGTTTTTGCGGAGTTATAATGGAGGTTTATTTACGTATTTATAAAATAAATAACGCGCAAGCTGCGACGCTCGACAACCGTCCGGCCGTGTTTGTGTGCGAAATGGTCTAGAATCAACTAGTGCGAGGCGGGAATGGGGCAAACACAATATTATGTTTCTCCTTAATTTTCATTACAAGAAGGTAATATTTTTTTACCAAGTATATACTATTAATGTACGTATTTAAAATAAAAATTTTGTTTTAGTTAACCATAAATTTCAATTTTTTCTATATGTACTTTCACCTTCGCCTCCGCCTCCGTTAACCTCCGCATCCGCGGAGGTGCGACTCGTCGCCTCCGCATCCGCTTCCGCCTCCGCTAACAAGCCTCCGTTACAACCCTAATTTAAACAATCACTTTGAAAATAACAACAACAATCCAGATTCAACATTTTTACTAGATACTTTTTCATGGGCTGAATTTATAAGAAGTTTACAATCTAGACGTGATACAGCCCCAGGATTGGATGATTTCCCATATATTCTCATTAAAAAATTACATGACTCTGCTCAAAGAGTTTTCTTAGATATATTAAATGCACTTTGGCTTAAAAAAATAATTCCAGATTCATGGAAGACACAATGTGTTATTCCTATTCTTAAAGTGGATAAACCACCCGATCAAGCTAATTCCTATCGCCCAATATCTTTGTCATCCTGTCTTGGAAAAGTATTCGAAAATATGATAAAAACGCGTCTTGATTGGTATATTGAATCCAACAACATCATTCCATCTGTACCGTTGGGCTTTCGTCGAGGACGAAGCTGTGCTGATAGTTTTATATCACTGATCTCCGACCTGAAATATGCCAAAAATGTAAAATGTAATACAATTTGTATTTTCTTAGATGTTCAGAGTGCGTTTGATAGTGTTGAGCCTGGTATAATGGTGGAAGTTATGTCCGGTTTGTGTATTCCAGGTGAATTGTGTAAATGGATATATAATTTTTTAAATAATAAGACATTATATGTGAAGTTTAATAACTATTATTATTCTACATGGCCCTAAAATTGCATCAATGTCACAATGCAAGGTGCCTGTCTATCACCTTTATTGTACAATCTGTATACAAGTGAAATATGTAAATATGTAAATGTTAAAAATGTAAATATTCTACAATTTGCTGATGACATAGTTCTATACAGTAGTAATCAAAATTTAGATATTGCTATGGAAAATATCAATAAGGCATTACATGAACTAGCAGGATATTACTAAAATAAACTACACTTAGATATCAATGCTTCGAAAAGTAGTATGATGGTTTTTGGTCCTGATAACCCAACTACAAATATTATATACAACAAAGAAATAATTAAAAGAGTAAACTTAAAGAAATATCTTGGTGTTATCATTGACCAAAAATTGAATTTTGAGGAGCACATTAAGCGTATATCAAAAAATGCTTTAAAAGGCTTCAACATAATGAAATGCCTTGCTGGTGTATCTTGGGGTGCAGACCCTAAAAAATTATCTATTTTGTACAAAGCAATAGTTAGAAGCCACTTTGATTATAGTACCATAGCTTATCTAAATAGTCCATATGCTCACAAATTAACTTTATTGCAAAATAAGGCTTTGAGAACTATATCCGGGGCAATGTGCTCTACTCCCATAAGGGCCATGGAAGTGGAGACTAAAATAATGCCTTTGGTTTTGAGACGCATTCTACTAGCTAAAAGATATTGCCTTAAGCTGATATCTTCAAATAATCAACAAATTATAAGAAAAATCTTACCTCATCATATTAATGTATCCAGTCCTTTAACAGCTGCAGGAGAGCTCCTTCGGATTTTGCTGGAAGTTATAAAAAAATATGATAAAGTTAAAAAGCACTGCCCATGGCCATGTTACTCCACGTCTTATTTAAGCATTATACATCCTACTCAGATCATAGATTGTACTATTGAGAATAACTCAGATATGTTAAGATAACTATCGGAAAATAGAAAGTTTTACAAATTATATACTGATGGTAGTAAAGGTGATGGTTATGTGCGTAGTGCTGTGTATGACCCTCATATCCAATTTTCTCAAAGCTTTGCTTTGCCATGTTCTTGCTGATCATTTACAGCAGAATCATTTGTAGTTTTACAGGCTTTGAAGCAAATTGCTAATGTAAATAGTTGTAAATACTTTTTAATAATTACTGATTCCTTAAGCGTAGTACAAAGTTTATCTTGTATAAAAATTCATTTCAAAACAAACTTTTTCCTATTCTTCATTAAGGAACTATTTTATCAAGTAAGTCAGAAATATTGAGGTTCATTTCATGTGGGTGCCCTCTCACAAGGGCATTAATGGCATAAAGGGCAAGGATAGGTAATGAAATTGTTGACAGAATTGCTTCTGAGGGCATTGTTTAGGGCGATAAGGTTGTATTTTGTGTGGCCGGGATTTATGAATTAAATAGCCGTGTGATTGCTACAAAGGTTTATTTTCTACTGGTCATGCATTACATTTCTTGTGGACTGTATAAGGTGATATCTTAATATTAGATAGTTATAACCTATCGTTACTTACAACTTAGACATTCCGCCCCCCAAAGAACGGAGTTCTTTAATATAAACTTACAAAGAAATTAATTTACAAACAAAATCACAAAAGGTGCAAAATAGTCTAAGTTAATCATAACATAAACATAGATGAGTAAGTAAGTATATGCAAGGTAAATGCACGACACATTTTAAGATATTAACAAAGCGAGTTTACTGACAGCGTAAAGGTAAGTTCATAAAATACATAACAATAAGTAAGTATACGGTTTTACACTTTAACTCAAAAATAACTGCCAGTCAATTAGGTACACTCAATATGCACATGTTTAAATTCCAATTTTAGTTATGTAGTCTCGCTACAATAAGTTCACATGAAGTTTTGTTTACATTACGTAACTCAATACGTTTCAATAACACAATTACGTACTTATTTTACCTTTTATGAATAATGGGTTATCCGTTGATATAGATTTATGGTAAGTAAATAAGTATGTAAATTATAGTTATAATTTCTAATTATTAGGGTATTATAGTTACTTTTACAATAGGTATTTATACTTAGGTTTAGTTTGGTATTATAATTAGAATCTACTGTGTTTCATTTTGTTAAGATACATATTTTACCTACAGGACGTTTGAATTCACCATTTTTGCATTTTATTGTAACAACACGAGTAAGATTGTTAGGTCCAATATGTTTTTTAATAATTTTACCTAATATCCACTTACTAGGTGGAACATTATCATCTTTCAGTATAACAATGTCATCGATTTCAGGCTCCAGCTGTTTTTTATTCCATTTATACGTTTTATTAAGATGTACTAGATACTCCTTATACCATCGGTTCCAGAAATCGGTGACCATCTTTTGCACGAGTTTCCATCGCTCGAGATTATTGCTAGATTTACACAAAGTGAAATTCTCATCGGCTAGATTTAAAAGAGGTTCGCCAATCAGGAAGTGGCCCGGTGTCAGGGGGAGTGGGTCACTAGGGTCATCACTTAAAACAGAAATAGGACGCGAGTTTAGGCAAGCTTCTACCTGTGTTAACACCGTAGCTAGCTCCTCATATGTAAGAGTACTATTCCCAATTACCTTTTTAAGATGTGTTTTGGTACTGCGTACTCCAGCCTCCCACAAACCTCAAAATTGGGAGCATGTGGAGGGATAAAGTGCCATGTAGTGCGCTCTAAAGTTAACAACTCTGCTATTTCACCTGGGATAGAAGACTTTGCCTTGTCAAACATGTCTCTCAATTGCTTGTCAGCACCAACAAAATTAGTGCCATTGTCACTAAAAAGATCTTGACAATGTCCTCGTCTCGCTGTGAAGCGCCTGAAGGCTGCGATGAATCCCTTAGAAGTCAGATCTGTAACCGCTTCTAGGTGTACGGCACGGGTGGCCATACAAATGAAAAGGCAAATATAGCCTTTATAGGACTTAGCTCCTCTGCCTGGAGAAAATCTAATGTTTATGGGACCAGCGTAGTCAGCACCAGCTGATCGGAAAGGTCGGCTGGGTTTTACTCTAACCTCTGGAAGTTGTCCCATCAACTGTACTGAATTGTTTCTTGAATGTCTGATACAGGTAACACACTCTCTGTAGTATTTTTTTGGTTGTTTTTTTTTTTTTTTTCATAAATATCATTGTTTATTTTGAACCCTATTCCCATACAAATTTCTCAAATGATACTTTGCTCTACAATGTTTCTGATACTGATTATTGTTGATAAAACTTTTGTTACACATCGTACACTCCACAGGGCGCTCACTCGTATGCTTAAACAATGTGTGGTTCAACCCACATGTACTGGTAAACTTAGCTTCACACTCGGTACACTCATACAGATTCTTCTTGGTATGAGAACGCATATGAGACACAATAGTGTATTTGTGCAAATATCGGTTTCCACACAAATCACAGGTGTACTTTTTCTCACTGCTATGACTATCTATATGACGTTTCATATCTGTATATTGCCGAGATTTTTGGCCACAAATGTCACATGTATAAGGTTTTTCATCTGTGTGTATTCTAGTGTGCACATCTCTCGCGTTACTGCTGCGGAAACACGCTCCACAGTATAGACACTGTACCCTCTTAACGCCAGTATGTATACTCATGTGATACCTACTCGTAATAATAATATTTGGAATTCATCTCTTTCCCACACTCTATGCAAACAAATTTGTATTTGTGCTGATTTACATGATTCTTTAGATTAAATTCGCCATTGGTAACGAAAGAGCATAAATGGCAGGAGAGTAACTTTTGAAAATGTGTTGTAACATGTTGTTTGTAGAAGTTTTTTTGATAGCGCAGTCCGCATTCTGAGCAGTTGAAATACGGTTGCTTCAAATGATCATGGTTGTGTAGTAGGTAATCACGGTAGTCAGAGAAGGCTAGTTTGCATTCTTGGCACAGGAAAGACTCTCCAGTATGCGTTTCTTTGTGAGCAATTAGATCTGCATTTTTGTTGAATTTCTTGGACCATAGGGAGCAAGTGTAGTTCTGTACAGTTCTGTTGTGGATACGGGTATGATTTTGTAATGCTACTTTGTTTTCATATTCTTTCTGGCAAATGGGGCAGGTGAAGTCCGGGTCGTCATCGCCGGTGAAGTCCGGGTCGTCATCAGAATCTTTACTGATGTGACATTTGCCTGTGTTCTCTTCTTTTACTTGAACATGCAAGCTTGTAAAACCCTTACTTGATGCAGTAGGCTATAACATCCTTCCAGACAAAACCCAACCTAGAATAGTGTTCTGTGCTAATAGTCTACTTACAGGATGCTTGATAACGCCGTCCAGCAAGACGTCGCTGTACACCTCAGCTCCAAGGAGAATGTCTATTTTCCCCGGTGTTGCGAAACCTGGATCAGCCAACTCCAAGTTTTCTAACTCCGACCACTCAGGATTACCTAGATTTGTGTTAGGTAACAGTGTTGTTATCGAACGCAATACATAGGCTTCAACTCGAACGCTCATATTAGGGTTGTGACACGATGTAACATATATTGTGACCCTACGTTTTATTCTAGTTTGCCTATCTCCCACACCTGACACAAAACCACTTACTGATTTACGTGTTAGATTTAACAACTGTACTGTCGCCTCGTCGGTAGCTAATACGATATTATTTGTATAAATATTTTGCTCACTCGAAAAGTTAGATACAATATGCTCAGTATTTATTACAGAAGTGGGCGTACCTGATGGCGTCGGCCGCACCGCTTACAACATGTAGATATACGACATTTTTTCACGGAGTGTGTTGGGGCCAAGCAATTGAAGCATAATTTATTCCTCTGTACAAATTCTTGTCTTTCCTTGGCAGGCTTGTCTGCGAATTTTTTGCAGGAAAATAAATAATGGTCTCCGCTACATAAGGCACATTTCGGGTCAGATTTTTTTTCATCACTGCTGGCCACATTGGAATGGAAAATCTTAGCTTTACTAGCTGATTTTGATTGCACAGATTTGATCTTCATACTTTCTATCATTTCCAACGTTCTAAACCTTGTCTCTAAAAAATCCTTTAAATCCGACCACGTGGGGAGATCGCCGCCATTATGCGTACTAATGTGTTGTTCCCACAGTTTTATCGATTCGGGCTCTAACTTAGTGATAACTAAGTGATTAATCATTAGGTCCCAGGTATCAGTCTTCACACCCATGTTCTTCAAAGATTTTATACACGTGGAGGTAGTATCTACTAACTGTTTTATAGCATTTGTTGACTCAGACTGTATAGGCTTTTGTGTGAATAAAGTATTTAATATTGCGTTACAGTTATATCGTTTATTGTTGTAACGCTTTACTAATTGATCCCAAGCCTCGTCATAGTTTGCATCAGTAATTGAGAAGTTGCGTAACAGTTGTTCCGGTTCTCCTGTTATATTACTCTTCAAATAATGAAGCTTTTGTACCGACGATAACTGCTCATTTTCGTGAATTAAGGCACTAAATAAGTCGTGAAACGGCTGCCACTCCTCATATTTACCCGTGAAAGTAGGTATTTTGATTGTGGGTAAATTGATTCCTCTATGTTTGTACTCGTGTACCTCGGTAACAGGAGACGACTGTGGACACGTCGAAGGTTGAAATTGTGGCAAGGCTGAAGCGCTTCCTTCAATTTCGATTTATAGCTTATGTATAACTCTTCAAAACACTCACATATATCGTCCTCGAAGTATGAACATTCTTTCTCCTGTTCAGTAGCCTTCAGAATAATCGCTTTATGGCCATTTTTGAAATCCTTCCATAGTTCTTCCAATTGTTCTAATCTAGTTTCTAAATACGGCTTTTTTATTCTTTCTTTCGGTGATTTTTGGAAGTTTTTCTCTGCCCTCTTTAAGTTTTCCAGCAACTCGTTTTGATATTTAATAAGTTCTTCCATTTTGAGTAAATTGTAGTTCTTAATAGTTTCCGCGATTCTCAATTAGCGCCTTTATAAAATAGTTCGCCCACGAGGTAACACAATGGGCAAGCAAAGCACGTTATAAACGAAGTTCACAGGGACTGTCTGTACATTTTTGTTTCTCTCGTATTATAATATTTTATAACCGAACACTCACTCAAATAAGACTAAAACATACGAAATCAGTCTGATTAACGCACTAACGTTCATGTATTACTCTAAAGAAGTCTATTTAACACGATTCACTTTTTCACTAATTACTTTTAACCGGCCACGCTTCTCAGAAATCCTTATCGCTAAGGAATGTCTTTATTCTCACAGGCAGTGCTGCCAATAAAAAAATCACGATTCCCCGCGTCAGTGTTGTCAATTCCCCGAAATTCCCCGCTTGTTTCGATTAATTCCCCACATATTCCCCGAATTTATATTTTTGAAATAAAAACACTGTTTTATGCAAAAATTATTTAATACTATTGCTTATTTATACGAGTACGTTAAATATTTGGTGGCCCTTATTTTATTTGGACATATTATTGTACATATTATTTATGCCATATTTTCGCTGTAATCATAGGTAAGTCAGGTTAAAATTTTAAAATATTCCCCGCTTTAGTTATACCTGGTTTGGTATGCATTATCGCAGCAATAGTGTCATTGTTGAGGCTCCCACGGTGCTGTGTTTTAATATTATTTAAGTTGCTGATAATCCTCTCCACAGACGCGTTTGAAAAAGGTAATATTAATAGAAGACCTATTACTGTTTTTTTAATTTTTAAACAAAAACTTACCAGCCTTATTCTTTAGGTTAAAAACCTTAGGCCAGTACTCAACGAGTGGTAGTGATTCTAAACCTAAGCCCTTAAATTTCAGCAATGCATGTTCTCGCCATTCATTGTCAACAGTTTGTTGATCAACATATTTTTTTAAAATGGGGAAACGTGTAAAAACTCAGAGGAACGTCAGAGAACGTCAGAGTTCTGTTTGACGTCAGAATTTAATTCAAACAAAGGATTGCTGAAGTCAAACCTTTTTACAATGTCTGCCGTTAGTTCGATATAGAATGCTAAACAGGATTTATAAAATGCATCCAAATCAGTACTAGAAATAGTTTGATCCTTGCGTATATTGTTAACACTTTCATTTGCTGTCATACCAAGATATATTTCTCGCAAGGGAAAAGACCTCTCACTCGGCGCGTGCTTAGTCGCACAGTAAGCCTTCCAGTTGTACGTAGTACTTATTACTTCCATGGTTGAGAAATACAAAATGGTGTAGAAATGACAGTTGAGCAGGTATTCTTAGTTGTAAAGTATTAGGTACCCAACATAAAATAATTTTAGCCGAATTAGTCTGGATTCCCCGAAATTCCCCGATTTATGTCATTCCCCGAGCTCTCCCCGCGCTCACCCTCAATTCCCCGCAAATCGGGGATTTTCCCCGATTTGCGGGATCGCACGTCGGTTGCCGATGACACGAATCCGGCTCGAAGGACCATATGTTTAGGGCGATAAGGTTGTATTTTGTGTGGCCGGGATTTATGAATTAAATAGACGTGTGATTGCTACAAAGGTTTATTTTCTACTGGTCATGCATTACATTTCTTGTGGACTGTATGAGGTGATATCATAATATTAGATAGTTATAACCTATCGTTACTTACAACTTAGACAGGCATTAACCTGTTGGATGTTACGCAGACAATAGACATACCTATTACTGATTATATCTATACATATAATAAAATCGTAGAGGTCGAATGTCTGTACAAATGAAAAATATGCTTAAAACGAAGTCAGGGTGATGTAAATAAAAGGAAAATACAAAAAAAAAAATTTTTTAGAATTTCTTATTTCTCTGTCTGTTTGTCGGTTTGTCTGTTTGCACGGGCTAATCTTCGAAACGGCTGAACGGATTTGAATGAAATTTTGCATGGTAATACCTAATATCCCTGGTCAACATCTTAGATAATTTTTATTTCGGAATATTAAAGGGTTCCCGTGGGATGGTTAAAAAACCATTGTTGAAAATCACAAAATCACGGAAGAGTCCATGGTAGCGTCGAGTAAAAAAAGTTTAACATGCAGCGCTGTCTAGCGTCGAAAGGCATTGTTTTTGTAACTACGTTACCTATCTGTTTATATTTGAAAGTCATTCTGTGATAATTCCGATTATTTCGTAAATAACCACAAAGTGCATTTTCAAAAGAATATATATTTCTATCGGCGAATACTTTCACGGTTTGTTTCTTCACGATGCCTAGAAAAAGGTCAAATCTTTCTCAGTACTCGAGAGAAGCTAAAAGATCTAGGTTGTTTAGATCCCAAGAAAGTAACGATGATCATGAGGCAAGACTTACTGCGACTCGACACAGCCAGGCTACTGCTCGCGCTATGGAAAATCCTTCTCAGCGTGAAGCCCGACTAACAGCTGATCGGCAACGCCATTCTTTATCTAGAGTCTCAGAGACGTTTATTCAAAGAGAGTCCCGCTTAAGCTCACAACGCACACGCACGTCTGCTTTTCGGTCGCAGGAAACCAGTATAGAAAGAGAGCTACGACTAACAGCCGATCGTGAACGTCATACGTTGTCGCGAGTCTCAGAGACGTTTACGGAAAGAGAGTCCCGCTTAAGCTCACAACGCACCCGCACGTCTGCTTCTCGGTCGCTGGAAACCAACGTAGAAAGAGAGCAACGACTAACAGCCGATCGTGAACGTCATGCGTTGTCGCGAGTCTCAGAAACGAGTCAAGAACGAGAGGTACGTCTAACAGCTGATCGCGAGCGCCATACATTATCTTATGCCTCACAAACTTTTACCCAACGTGAGGAACGCTTAAGTAACGCTCGATATCGTCAAAATATTATTAGTGCTTTAGAAAGGGATGATCAACACCAGCAACGATTAGAATTGGCCAGGGAAAACTATGAGCTTATGCGCCAGGATCGTGAGGATTCGTTACTAAGAGAAAGAGAGAGAATACATGAAATAAGACAGCATGAATCAGAAGAACAACGTCAAGCACGCTTGGAGTCCGATCGACTTCGACACTTACTCAACAGAAGGTCGGTTTCATCTGAAGAGTTTGACCTTGATTCTGACGAACAATACCCCTGGACAGAAAAAGAAAAAAGTGGGTTTACATACTCACCCAGAATTGATTATGCTTCATTTTCATTTGTGGGTGGAATGATTTTAAAATGTGATTTTTGTGAAGCTCTCAGATGGCAAAAAGAAACCAGCGGAATGTGTTGTGCGAGTGGAAAAGTACATATTTCATTGTTTCTAGAGCCGCCAGAACTTTTAAAAGCGCTGCTAAATGGAGATCATCCACAATCTAAACACTTCTTGGAAAATATTCGTTCATATAATAATGCATTCCAGATGACATCGTTTGGTGCAAAGAAAATAACGAAAGGGCCATTTATGCCCACCTTTAAGGTTCAGGGGCAGGTTTACCACCTAATAGGTTCTTCACTGCCTGAAAACGAACCCAAGTTTCTTCAAATATATTTCATATCTGATTATAATGAACAGGCAAATATAAGAAACCAAATTTTTCCACAACTTAAAAATAATTTGATTTGCCTGCTTCAAAATTTGCTGCATGAAATCAACCCGTATGTGCATAGTTTTAAAGCTGCATTGGAGTCTGTTCCGCAAGGGCAAAACGATGATTTTAAATTTGTTACAAGCGCAGACAAACGACCCATTGACGGACATCCAGGTAGATACAATGCCCCTGTCGCAAATGAAGTTGCAGCTGTTTTAGTGGACCAAGAATGCGAGCGGCGTGATATCGTGCTACGTACTCGAGACGACCACCTGCACCGTATTTGTGAAACCCATCGGTCTTACGATGCATTACAATACCCCTTGATTTATTGTCACGGGGAAGACGGATACAACTATGGATTGCATCAAGTTAACCCTATAACGAGATTACCTAACTTAACAAAAAAAATTTCAGCACAACAATTCTACGCTTACCTGCTGCAAATACGACAAAACCGCTTTGCTCACTTGCAAAGATTTCGTGGGCTGTTCAGCCAATTCATTGTAGATATGTACGCTAAAATTGAGACAGAACGCTTAGTATATATACGCACTAACCAAAGACGCTTACGTGCTGAAGAGTATGTGCACCTAAGAGATGCTATGCAAAACGACAGTGGTACTGAAAATCTGGGGCGATTAGTAATTCTCCCATCCAGTTTTACAGGCGGGCCCCGTTACATGCACGAACGTACGCAGGACGCGTTCTGTTATGTCTGAAAATATGGCCGACCTGACCTTTTTATTACATTCACGACGAATCCAAAATGGACAGAAATAACAGAGGAACTCTTTGAAAATCAAGAGTCGTATGATCGTCATGACATAATAGCAAGGGTTTTCCATTTAAAGCTCAAGTTGATGATAAACCTGCTCACTAAACAAAATGTATTTGGATCAGCTCTGTGCTATATGTATAGCGTAGAATGGCAAAAGCGTGGTTTGCCTCACGCACATATTTTGCTATGGCTAGAGGAGAAAATTCGTCCTAACGATGTCGACAAATTGATAAATGCTGAATTTCCGGATCGTAACCAGGATCCTGTATTGTATGACATCATAAAAACACACATGGTGCACGGACCGTGCGGGGCAATGAATAGAAACTCTCCGTGCATGAAAGACGGTTGCTGTTCTAAGAGATATCCTAAAGCACTGACAGAGCACACGATAACGGGTGAAGACGGCTATCCATCTTACCGCCGACGGTCACCCGAGCATGGTGGGTTTACGGCTACAATAAGATCAAATGGACATGAAGTAGTTATCGATAATAGATGGGTCGTGCCCTATTCACCCGTACTCAGCAAAACGTTTCAAGGACATATCAAAGTAGAAATGTGCAATAGCGTTAAATCTTTATAAATATAAAATTAAATATATATGCAAATATGTAAATAAAGGCAGTGACCAGGCCACGTTTACTTTTAGACATATTGAAAATGACGAAATAACTAGATTTCAGGCAGGCAGATATATTAGCTCTTCCGAGGCGGCGCATTTTGAGTTTTCCAATTCATGAAAGATCGCCACCAGTGACACATCTAGATATTCATCTCGAGGGGGGACAAAGAATATATTTCAACCCTGATAATGTTGCAGAACGGTTAGAAACCCCAAGACAAACTACTTTGCTGGCATTCTTTCGGCTTTGTGAAATCGACGAATTCGCCAAAATTCTACTGTACGAGGAAGTTCCGTCGTATTACACCTATAATAAGCAACAAGGCGTTTTCAACCGAAGAAGGCGTGGCAGAGCTGTAGATGGTATTCCCGGTATATATAAAGAACACGCCATAGGTAGAGTGTACACGGTCCACCCAAATAATGCAGAGTGCTTCTATATGCGCCTGCTTTTGCATACAGTGCGGGGGCCTACTTCATTTGCCGACCTTCGAACGGTCAATGGTGTCCAATATCCTACCTATCGAGATGCTTGCCGAGCCCGAAATTTACTCGAAGATGACCAGCATTGGGATGACGCCCTAGCCGATGCATGCATCAGTGATTGTCCACACCGCTTGCGTCATTTATTTGCTGTATTACTGGTATTTTGTGGTGTTTCAAATGCTGAGCAATTGTGGCAAAAATATCAAGATAGACTAGGGGAAGACTTTTTTAGGAATATAAGGCAAAATATTGACGGTGACCTTAACCACAGATTACGAGATATTGCTATCAATCAATGCTTAGTAGCTGTACAAGATTTAGTTACATCTATGGGTGGTGATTCTCTCCCTCAGTATGGTTTGCCAGCGCCGACCATAGAAGGGGAACGTATTAATAGAGAATACGCTGCAGAAATAAATTATGATCCAGCTGAATTAGCTGAAACGTTACGAACCGGAGTCCACAGTCTTACTGAAGAACAGCGCACTATATTTGACCGAGTATGTCACAGTGCTGAGAATGCTACAGGAGAAATTATATTTCTAGATGCACCTGGTGGGACGGGAAAAACCTTTCTCACTAAAATAATATTGGCACAATTACGAGCACAAGCCAAAATAGCTCTTGCTGTAGCGTCGTCTGGAATAGCAGCCACTTTGCTACCCGGCAGTAAAACTGCTCATACAATGTTTAAAATCCCCATAGATTTGGACATAAATGATCATCCTGTATGTGGTATCTCTAGAAGCAGTGATAAAGCGAAAGTTTTACGCGATTGCTGTTTAATTATCTAGGACGAGTGCACTATGGCACACCGAAAAGCTGTAGAAGCAGTTGATAGAACTCTCAGAGATATCCGTCAAAATGACCAACCTATGGGTGGCGTAACGATGCTGTTTTGTGGGGATTTTAGACAAACGCTGCCAGTAGTACCACGAGGAACAAAAGCCGACGAGTTAAGAGCATGCTTAAAGAGCTCAAGTCTTTGGCGACACATCACAAGGATGCACTTGACGGTGAACATGAGGGCGCGAACAGGAGGTAACACAAACGCTCAGGAATTTTCTGATTTGTTGCTGAAAATTGGCGAAGGAACATATCCGGAAGAAAAAGGGGAAATTGTATTATCTGAAAATCTCTGCCACACTGTTAATTCAATTGAAGAACTTATCTCCTCCGTATATGGTGAAGCAAATCAAATAACAAGTCATGAGAACTTATGGCTTTGCGAAAGAGCAATTTTGACTCCGCGAAATGACCAAGCAGTAAGAATCAACTTGGATATACTCAACCATGTTGAAGGAGAAGTAGTAGAGTATACTTCTATCAATAGAGTAATGGAGCAAGATGACGCTACCAATTATCCCGTTGAATTTCTTAATTCTCTGAGCGCTCCCGGACTTCCAGCTCACAACATTACTTTAAAAATTGGCGTCCCAATTATTTTGTTAAGAAATCTAAGTCCCCCAAAATTATGCAACGGGACAAGACTGAAAGTTATTTCTCTGCAGCGTAACATTATAGAAGCGGAGATTTTGTCGGGATGTGGCGCCGGTCAAAGAGTCTTTATACCACGAATTCCACTGATTCTCAATAATTACCCTTTCAATTTCAAACGCGTACAGTTCCCAGTGAGCTTATGTTACGCTATGACCATAAACAAAGCCCAAGGCCAGACGCTGCGTGTTGCCGGCGTAGATCTCAGCGTCGGCTGTTTCTCACACGGCCTGCTCTATGTGGCTTTCTCCCGTGTGAGTCAACCAAACAAACTATTTGTTTACGTTCCAAACCAGACCACATCGAATATTGTTTATAAAGAGGCATTATAGTTATAAATAGTAGTACTAGCTAGATAATATTTTCTGTTATATTTTACTACCATAAAAAATAAAATATAATACAACTTAAGTACTCTAATTTTTATCCCTCTGTGATATTACTTGTAGTCCACGCGTGCGAAGCCGCGGGCAGCAGCTAGTATGCAATATAGATGAAGAAATTAAATATTTATGGACAGACAAGTGGAAATTGGACCAACTGGAGAAGGGCAAATGGTATGGAAGTATCCAACAGAGCATATCTACTAGACCTTGGTACGACAGACTGAAGGAAACTGGTCGTGACTTCATAACCACCATAAACAGACTTCGTTTTGGCCACAATTTAGCACCATCACACCTTTCAAGATTGAAAGTAATGCAAAGTGATAGATGTCCGCATTGTGAAACAGACGAAATCGCTGATGTTGAACATTTGCTGTTGAAATGTCAAAGATTTTTGCTTGACAGACTAGTGCTTGCATCGGAAATCGATGAAATTTTTAACAATAACGCTGAGTTCTCTACCCGACCGCCGCCACTCACTTTATTATTAAAAGAAGTTGGAGCATATAAACCTATCTACAAATATATCAAGCAAACGGTAAAATTTAGTGCAACATCTCAAAAAAACTCAAAAAGTGCCAAGTGAACTAAGTAAAACTAAAGTGCTACTAAGTGAAGTGCAAATAAGGCATGACTTAAAGGTTTTAGAAACCAGGCCATAAAATCCCAAAAAAAAACCAATTTAATGGCAGCATTTAGTACGACTTACCAATTTTATGGCAGCATTTGACACAGTCTACCAATTTATTGCCAGCATTTAGCACGACCTACCAATTTACTAGCAGCGTTTAACACAGCCTACCAGTTTAATGGCAGCATTTAGCACGACCTACCAATTTAATGGCAACATTTGACACAGTCTAGCAATTTAATGCCAGCATTTGACACAGGCTACTGGTTTATTTGACAGCTTATAGCATGATATACCAATTCAATGGCAGCAATCGACACGACCTACCAATTCAATGGTAGCATTTGACACGACCTACTAATTTAATGGCAGCATTCGACACGGCCTACCAATTTAATGGCAGCATTCGATATTTAAATATTTAAATCTGGTAGTACATCAGACCCTACAAATTATAGACCTATTTCTGTACTACCTACCTTTAGTAAATTTTTTGAGAAATTAATTTTAAACCAAATGCTAAATTTTTTTAATAAACATAAATTATTACATAGCAAACAGTTCGGTTTTACAAGGGGTCGTTCAACTACTGATGCCGGTGTTGAACTTCTAGGTCATATATATAATGCATGGGAAGATAAATGTGATGCCTTGGGCATCTTTTGTGATTTGTCCAAGGCATTCGATTGCGTTCTTCACGATACGTTAATCAGGAAACTCCGCCACTACGGGATCCGGAACTCTGCACTGGATCTTATTACATCTTACTTGAGTGGTAGGATTCAAAGCGTTGACGTTAATGGAAAAAGATCTTCCGGATCTTTAGTAACAATGGGAGTCCCACAGGGGTCAATTCTTGGTCCTTTTTTGTTTCTTATTTACATCAATGACCTGCCGTACCTAATAAAGGATAACCACGATATAGTGTTGTTTGCAGATGACACTTCACTTTTATTTAAACTGAAACGTCAGCAGCAGGTTACTGATGATGTAAATAACGCGATCTCCAAAGTAGTCCATTGGTTTAATGTTAATAATTTACTCTTAAACGAGAAAAAAACCAAATGCATTAAGTTTACTTTACCTCACGTGAGGCAGGTGGAAACTAAAGTGTTGATAAGGGGCGAAGAATTGAAATCTGACGACAGCACAGTGTTCTTGGGTATAACTCTGGATGCTAAGCTTCAATGGGGTTCACATATAGAAAAATTGTCAAAAAAGCTAAGTTCTGCTGCATACGCAGTTAGAACAATTCGTAATTTGACTGATGTTAAGACGGCCCGTTTAGTGTACTTTGGCTATTTCCACAGCGTAATGTCGTACGGCATTCTGTTGTGGGGAAATGCCGCCGATATTCAAACAATATTTGTTTTGCAGAAACGAGCTGTTCGTGCAATTTATAAATTAAGTCCGAGACACTCTCTCAGAGAAAAATTTAAAGAGATTAATGTACTGACCGTGCCGTCTCAATATATTTATGAAAATCTTTTGTATGCTCATAAAAATATAAAATTGTTTAAAAAATACAGTGATGTCCATGATATAAATACTAGGAACAGGCACAAATTTATTGTACCTACAACAAGGCTCAAGAAAATAGGTGGCTCTTTCAGATGCCAATGTATACATTTTTACAATGGACTTCCAGAGGTGGTTCAAGATCTGAGCCTGAATAAATTCAAATCCTTCATTAAACGTAAGTTGTGTCAGAAAGCATTTTATAGTGTGAAGGATTATATTGAGGACAAAAAGGCTTGGGCTTGAGCTGCGTCCGATTTCTATACAATGATTGTTCTTTGATTTTTCCTCTTGTAGTTTTAATATGTAATTGTTTATGTTATTTATTCAAAGCCTGTATTACACATATGTAGCCAAGCATATTGTACGTTACGGAATTGTATCGCTGACAGAGGTGTTCGGCACTTGTACAGCTACACAGGAGCTAAACTTTCCACAGATTCGGGAACACTGTTGGAGCTGCTGAACCTTGGACAAAACTATCTTAGCATTGTGTAGATTTAATTTCTTAGTATTGTATAATTGCATGGCAAACGTGTGAGCACAATGTACGTATGTGCTGTAAGGCATTTATTTATTGGGTTAGTCTTTTTTATTGACTTAATTGTGCTCTGGCTGTTGAGAGTATGTCATGCTCACTCAAATGTCTCGCTGATGGTGGCGTGTGTTTTGGGTCATTGGGTTCCCTTCGATATGGTTGAGCTGAATGATGCTGATCCATACGTCATGTTCGTGAACGGACGCCGTCAGAGGGGACTGGTCATCTCTTAGCTGCCACGGCGTATTTTAATTTCTGAATTGATTTTTGTGTGTTTTCCATAATGGACGCTCTCGGCGCACAATATATTTCTGCATCGTTCTCACGCGGTTGATTTCAACATGAATGATGTAATCAAATATTTGTAACAATAGCTTAAAAATTTAAAAGAGTGTCCATGGAGTTTCTTGCCCGTTCTTCTCCATAGGTACCTACTCTTTGGAATGGGCGACTAGCTTCATCTTATTGACTGACCGACCTTCTGACAATTCAAAAGTGCCTGTAACTGGTTTATTTGAAATAAATGATTTGATTTGATTTGATTTGATACGACCTACCAATTTAATGACAGCATTTGTCACGACATACCAATTTAATGAAATAATTTTGAAGTTATTTATTTAAATCGACATGGTTTAAGTAATATTCAGTTGCAGAATGAATAAACGGAACAGAAAACAATAAATTCGCCATGTGTTGTGTGTTGTACTTCTTAGAACTATAATGTGCATTTTTTTATATGGATGTAGCGAACGTCTACTCGAAAAATCGACGCTTACGTAAAGTACGGGGAATGACATTTCTGTCCCTCCTCCCCCCTTCCCCCGATAAGGGATGCAGACGAGTGCAGGAGGCAAACAGTGGGAAGTGGGGTCCGGTACGCGGGCGGGCGGGCTGCGCGCGCAGCGAGCGCGGGCGGGGCAGGCACAGCCCGGCTCGCGGGCGGGGGAGGCACGGCCCGGCTCGCGGGCGCGCGGCCGCGCTGCAGTGTGGCGCGGCGTTACGTCACGCGAGCACCACCGCGCACGACCCGCGACTGGCGCCGGACACGGCACGCGCGCCCTACACTCGCGAGTGACAGTGCAGTGACTGCGACAGTGATGAGTGCGTGCAGCTAGTGATCCCCACCGGCGGCTACCGGCTCTTGCCGACATGAATACCAGATCGCACTTCCATGGTGATAGTATGTAGTTTGCTATGGAATCTTTATCATCCAAACATGTCATTTGCACACGTAATCACCCAACCTTGTAATGTTTTATTGCACTGAAAGGATTCGTTCGTTGAGAAAGTGACTATTGTGGTAGGTATATTGAATACTTAGCAGCACATCAAGTCGTATCACTAGTAGTGCACGAGTACACAGCGCGCGGCGCGGTGCGGTGCGAGCGCCACCGCCCGGCTGCACGTGCACGGCAACGGTCTCTGTGCCGAGCGCGCGGTGCCTTACTCTGTTAATAAATGCTTTTACCTTGGGGCGTGCACTAACATTTTGACGTAAAGTTACGCAAACGTTTTATTAATCACAGTAATCAGATAAATAATTCAACTCAGTCAAGTTCAATAAATACAAACAAAATCAATTAATATAATAAATTACATAACAAAATAAACTCAAATGCAATTAAAATACAATTAACAGTTATGTTCACAACTCCTCATCTACTATGACAGTCAATGCTATGGACGATTACACTGTAATCGTGTCGCCAAAAGGGGCAAAACAAAAATATACGCTCACCGCTTACCGCATGAGGAAAACAAAAATATAGGCTCACCGCTTACCGCATGAGGAAAAATTTACCTTACCTACAATTTGTGAAAGTGTACTACAAGAGAAAACCTAACATTGACACAAATAAAACAATTATCATCGGTATGAGCATGTGATGTGAGCAAGAGGACATGTAGGTACTTAACTCTACAACTCACATGCGAGAGATAGAGAGAATGGGTGAAGATCGGGGGGCACAGCAGTGCCCCCGCCAAGTCGAGCGCGAAGCAAACACTGCCGTAGTATCCTGCAAGTCTCTATTTGAGAACCTATGGATAAGACCAGAACGCAGAAATTTTGTCATCCAGTAAGTCATGATGACATAGTTAAAATCATCCACAATTTCAAGTCTGTTAGGTCTTTTAATTCTGAAGTTAAGGGAAAGTAAAGTTTCGTATTTATAACACTCACTCATGATCATCAAAATAGAAGTAGTTAGGGCTTAATGGCACCATGAAGGGAAAACTATATAAACAAGGATAATCGAAGATCTGGAGTACCTGGTTATCCTGATTAGAAAACAGAAGAGCCCAACCAAACTATTTGAGATTGACGTACCGCCATAACGAAAAATTTTCAACTTTGAGGACCGCTTCATTTGATGGCAAAAATCGAAGGTCTTAAGTACCATAAAATGCTACAACATTGCCTGAATTTTGACGTTATTATTCCATAAATTCTTTAGAGGAAGTCATATGTGTTTTCAATCACTATTCAAAATTGTACGTTAAGCCATCGGGATACAGTTCATATTAGCTAAAAAACCTATTAATCACCATAAAATGCATTTAAAAACGTAGGCAAAATTACGTTATAAACTGCAACTTTGCCTAGCTAGAAATATCATAGACTATTGTGTATGCAAACGGGACGATTAGGCGCCTATTTTGGTTATAATTTGTTTTCTATTTTAAACTTTATCTAGTCCGTAATTGCAATACATCATACATTTTTTAACGGTGGTAGGCAAAGTTGAACACTTTTTCTAAAACTCTCATACAACTGTGCTTTTTTTGTAGCAATATCAACTGTTACACGAGACTCATAAATAATAAATAAATAAATCAGACTCAAAAATAACAAACTATGCGAGTGACGTTACGAGCTAAGTTAAAAAACGTTTAAGTGGCAGCCCTAACCCTAGGCAAAGGTGCGTACTTTACGTATATAACATTTACAGCAGAAAAACGAGGTAAAAAACAAAAAACAGCATATTTTCTTTGCTATTCAACTTACTCCAATTGTAAATAAAGGATAAAACTCTCAAATAAATTTTTTCTACCTAGCCAGTAAAACACGACTACGATCTCTGACATAATAATTGAAATTGACAATTTACTGATGGGTTATTTGAATGAATGATGCATAAATGTTGCAATATATATATTACCGACTTGCTCTTAGTAGTACGAATAATAAAAAGTAAAAACTAAAACCCAACTACCACAAAAAACGACGCTGAAAAAGTAGAAAACAAGATTTTCAGAATACTGAACTGAACAAAGTTGCTAATGTAGTTGCAAGTAAATTGACACAGTAGACTCTACCAAGATGCCTTCGTTGCAAATTGACAATAATGTCATACAATACTATTCTTATTTATGCAATATTCACTATGTAGAGATAAATTTTCATGTTTGGAAAGGCGTAGTCACACGTTACATATACCTACCTATCGTAGCACCTTGACAACGTGTGACTATGTATGTATGTATGTATGTATGTTCATCTGTTCCCTCGTAGCTTCTAAACTACTTAACAGAATTCGACAAATGACATATCATTAGAAGCGTCTTAATTGTCCGCTGGTTATAGGCTATATGGGGTTCCACAAAATCTAATGTGGCGCCCTCTAGCGGACAAAACATATAGAGTAAAAAAATAAAGTTAAGATAAATATGCCGTGTTTGGTATCATTTGAAAGCGCTTTACTTGTACGTTTTGAATATACTATATATATATATTGCTAGCATTTGCTTGTGACTTTACCTGTATTCATGGGCTGGTTGCATATAATTCACATCTTTTCGTTCATATCTTCTTTACTACTTATCAGAATAAGACCACTGCAGTACTATTAGAAGGGCCTTGATATTCTGTTAATTATGAGCTATAAAGCTTGTGTAACCAAATTTAGTATTGCGCCCTCTAGCGGACAAAAAGTTCTATTTATTATTTAATCTATTTATTTCGAGCAACCAGACTCATAGTGTTAGTTACATGTGCCTACAAACTATGTTAGTAATACATTTACAAACAATACAAAAGCAGCAGTGGTTCACAAACTGACAGTCCAAAACATTTCTTGTTAAAACCCCACATTTTATGATTATTTCAACTGCGCAATTGATGGTCCCGATAAGTGTCCCAATTTTGAATTATCTAAAATATTGAAATTGTCAAATCGTAAAATAAAATGTTAATTAAAATGTCAAAATATAAAATACAAAAATACAAAATGTCCAAATTCAAAACAAAATAATAATAATGTCAATTCTACCTGCCCCAAGATTCATAAACAGGTGCATGTAAGGCCTGCCAGTGCTGCATGAAAGGCCCGTCCAATCTGCTGGCAAGAACGGTAAGAAGACTGTTGCCACTGTCCCGCACTCTACTCGCCATCGAGGACGCCCTCTTGCGCATACTGGCATAAAAACAGTCTATGCGGACGCTCGCGAACATCACAATATGGCCCAAATATTTAAACGAAAATACCCGCTCCAAGGACACCCCACATAGCCTTACTGGTGGAACCTCAGCCGGACACTTAGAACCCGCATTGAAAACCATAAGTTCGCTTTTTTTTACATTATATTTTAGGCCATGAGTAAGCGCGCACGTTTCGCAAATGCTTATAAGTTCTCTAAGTCCCCCAATTGACGCACTCAGCAGCACCATATCATCAGCGTAGCTGATGTTGTTAAAGCAAACATCATCAACATAGCATCCAACATGGCTGCTGCTGAGCCCGGCAACAAGTTCATCAATATACAGATTGAAGAGCGTTGGTGAGCTCAATCCTCCTTGCCTTACCCCGCACTCCAACTTGTACGAGTCCGACAGAGCTCCCGACCATTTAACATTATTGACCTGGTTCCCATACCAGTGCCGGAAGATCTTAACAACTTCAGGCGCAACTTGTCTATCGATCAACTTCCTCCACAGCACCTTGTACGAAACCAGGTCAAACGCCCTGGACAGATCGAGGAAGCAGGCGTAAACAGGCGTGCTCCGATCCGTGTAATATCTGACAGCATGCTTTAAGCTCAGTATAGCACTATCAGTGGACAGCTTGGGCCTGAACCCAAACTGATTATCGTGCTAAGTTAACGTATTGTTTAACTGAGCATTAAGCATGCCGTCAAATACCTTTGCGATGACTGTCGCTAATGAGATCGGTCTGTAATTGTTTTTGTCTGATATGTCACCTGTTTTATTTTTAACAATTGGTACTACGACCGTCCTCATCAGCTCGTCCGGCAAGTACGAATGGCGAAGGCAGAACGTGAACAGCATGGCCAAAACACGTGGCAGGTGGGGACCCGCATGCTGTAGGTGCTCGATGCTGAGTCCGTCATGTCCTGGAGACTTACCCCTGGTCATACACCCTATGGTCTTAGCTATGTCCGCACATGTAAACTTAACTCTTGGATGCGGGACAGTACACTCTGACTCAGCATCGACCACCTCCGAAGGTGGAATACTGCTCGGCTCAACACAAAACTGGGATTTAAAAGCATTAGCAATATCCCTTTCAGCAGTCACGCCACCGACGCTGACCGGCAAACCAGCCCTAAGATTGTGCTTTTTTGTAGACTTCCAGAAGTCCCGAAAGCCTTTTTTAGTGTGCAACTCTGCTAGGATGTCCATCTGGATTTGGTCTTGGTGATTCTGGCACCACCTTAACTTAGACTTAAAGATCCTACGAGTGCGACACATTTCCTCGTAAATCACGCCAGACGTAGGTTTTCCACACCTAAGCCACTCATTAAACCTAAGCCTAGCGTACAAGTGAGCCCCGCTGACGTGCTTATTCCAACCCACTACTCGCTTCGTCCTCGTACGATTCCCACCAATACCCTGTGTCTCCCTGCTAACAATGGCGGCCTCCGTTAGAGCGGATACCACATCCCGATATAGGCAATCAATTATCAGATTGTGGTCTGAATCACTACACATGCGATCACAACAATCGGACAATATGCGAGGGAAGTCAATATTTCGCAATCGCCGATGGCATTCTTGGCTGTAAGTGTAGATAGCCTCCGAGCTTTTTTCTCCCCACACAACCAAGTTGTCACAGACCATACTACATTTTACTATTGGCCTAATTATATTAATATCGCATTCAATCAACAACGGGTAGTGATCCGACCACATCACATCATACCTAACGCTAACACTACGAACCGTCTTCAGAGACGATTCTGTACAGAGACAGTGATCAAGCCACCGCCTAGCCCCGTTACAGTCACTGACATACGTGTAAGTGTTCGACGTCAACCCCAGCCTATCCACATCAACGCATGAAATGTGATTATCACTACAATAGTTCAATAGGTCCGTAAAAAATAGTCCATGCGGATGTGCGTTAAAGTCACCAAGACAATAAACCAATAGCTCTATGTTAATATAAAATTAAAATAAATATACCGTGTTTGGTATCACGTGAAAGAGCTTCACGAGTACTTTATGCTTGTACATAATTACAAGAATGCTTTAATGATGTTAAATATGAGCGATAAGAGTAAAGGCGGATCACGGGAACTGTGAATCGCTTTATGCAATGTAGAGCAGTGTGAACATTAATAGAATATGTAATGCACTAATGAAAACGACATAAGCTGGGAGTAACTCCACGCGGTGAAGGCGGAAACAGTTTGATAACTGGCTAAAACTCCCATAAAAATGTCCTCTGCACTATATGCCTTAGGGCTTATGTTGTTATATGTGCGTGTAGATGTAATATGTCAAGTACCTAGTTTTTAGTTCATCAGTTTAACTTTTGTTAATATTATGCGCCACAAATACACATTAACAACAAAACAGTACAAATAATAAAAAGTAAAAAAACTAAAACCCAACTACGACAAAAAAGGACGCTGAAAAAGTACAAAACAAGATTTTCAGAAATAAATTTTCATATTTGGAAAGGCGTAGTCACACGTTACATATACCTACCTAGCGTAGCACCTTGGCAATGTGTGACTACGCCTTTCCAAATATGAAAAATCTCTTCATAATGAATATTGAATACTTCAGAATAGTATTGTATGACATTATTGTCAATTTACAACGAAGGCGTCTTGGTAGAGTCTACTGTGTCCATTTATTTGCAACTACATTAGCAACTTTGTTCAGTTTAGTATTCTGAAAATCTTGTTTTGTACTTTTTCAGCGTCCTTTTTTGTCGTAGTTGGGTTTTAGTTTTTTTACTTTTTATACGGTATCTGATGACGAACTGTCAACTGGTTTCAGCTGTCTTAGCGATATGGTGATACCTCTTTCTACCATTGGTACATAAAACAATCGACTGTCATTGCAAAAATCCAGCGTAGTCGAACAAATATTCCAATTTAATCTAGCCTATATCATCCCACTGCTGGGCAAATACCGCACCTTAGAAAAAAACTGTAGTAAATAGAAAATCTAATAAAACTCGTATCTAATATCTAATAATAGAAAATCTAATAATAGAGTTCATTATTTGTTTGACCACCCGCGCGTCCGCGCGCAGTTCTACGAGGTTAGTACCATGCCGCGCGGCTCAGACGTGTGGTCGGCTACGTTTGCACAAGGTTTCAATGGATTCATAGGCCGCCTGCTGCCGCCCGTAAGCCCGCGCCCACGGTTGGCGGGTGTTCGATGATGTCTTCCGGCTAGGGAGTCTCCTGCGGCGGCTAGTGGCGTGAGGGCGCTGGGATTCCCGCTGTCACACGCGCTCCGCCTCCTTCTTTGCCAGCATCACTGCTTCGCAGAAGTAAGTGGCGGCCTGCCATGCACTCTCGCTCCGGACCAGGGTCGGACGTGCGAGTTCGACGCCGATCGCCGCCGATCGCCGTTACGTGGACACGGCGGTGCTCTACCTGAGCTGGGCAGACCTCCACCGTATGCTCCAACGTGTCCTCAGGGCGATCCATGGTGACACCCTGGCGTTTCCTCCCGCCTTATCCGGAATAGAAGTGGCCTTATCCCGAAACAACCGTGTCCGGCGAGGACCTACGTCAGGCGGAAAGTTGTAGCTACGATCCAATTCCGATGTAAATTATTATGTTTAGGAAATTTGATGTACATTTATGTATAATTAAATATGTAGTTGTAACCGACGCCTCCACCAGTATTATAGATAAAATTTCCCGATGTGCCTAATTTCATCTAAAACCGTTCTAAAACTAATTTATCGTGAGCGCGTAACAAAAAAATAAACTCGCTTCCGACACTATTTATAATATTAGGGCTTAAAGTATGAAAGTGCAGTTTTGTTGCAATAAATTCTTTGAATTGACATAGCCCAATATTCACAATAGTGATTAGTGATTCCTTAACTATTATTTTGACCTTTTAACGTCACTTAACTTTAATCATAGTTTATGAGTAAACCCCTTCAACACTGTGGTGTTTATTCATAAAGGATGATTTAAGCTAAGTGACAAAGTAGTAGCCTATAGGCGCAAGGTCTGGTGAGTAGGGTGGATGAAGGAGAGCCTCGAACCCTATTTCTTGCAACTTGGAGACCGTCTGTTGTGCGGTATGAGGTCGCGTGTTGTCGTGCAGGAGCAGCGGAGAGGAGCGATTGACCAATGCAATGGAGATGTGCACGTTTCTCCATCATAGTGTTCAGTTCTTCACAGTACATTATCTGCAGTAATGCTCATCCCGTTTGGTAAGAAGCTGTGATGAATCACACAAGCGCTAAACCACCAAACAGTGAACATCACTTTTCTAGGGGTAAGGTTCGTTTAGGGCATTGCTGAGCGCTTACAGTTATCAAAGAGAATCCATTTTTTATCGCAGGTAACAATGCAGTTCAAAATTCCTTCATTTGTATGTCTGTTGAGCAATGCAAGGCACTTGCACAAGTATAACAGGGAACCTGCCTGGTATTTGTCCAGCTCGGTTTACTAACAAACATTGATGATAAACTTTAAAAATAATTTCCCGAGCTCCACTCCGGTTTATTTTTCGGTTTTTTTTTAACACATTTTTTCGATGTTTTGTTTTAATAGAATTGTAAATCAATATAAATCTCAATAAATAACAAGTTACAGAACAAATCGATGACTGCCGATGACATTCGATATACTTGTACAGAGCAAGTAATCATTAGGTTTCAGTACTTGTACTTTTTTTTTGGTTTGCTTCTTTCCTTTCTTCTGAACGGAAAAGGCAAAGGCATAGTACCTACGCCATACAGCCTAGTCTTCAGTAAGTTTTTTCTTAAGTTTATATCCTAACTTATCCTAAACCTATCCTAAACTTATCCTAACTCCTTTCGTTTCCCGCGTGAGGCCGACAAGGAGAAATTTGGGGTAAGGTCATGATGTGGCCACTATGCTGCAATACCGTAAAATGCTACAACATTGCCTGTATTTTGACGTTTTTATTCCATAAATTCTTCAGTTTAGAGAAAGTCATATGTGTTTTCAATCACTATTCAAAATGGTACGTTAAGCTATCGGGATACAATTAATATTAGCCAAAAAACCTCCTATTAATCACCATAAAATGCATTTAAAAACGTAGGCAAAGTTAGGTTACAAACTGCAAAATTGCCTAGCTAGAAATGTCATAGACTATTATGGACGCAAACCGGACGATTAGGCGCCTATTTTGCTTATAATTTGTTTTCTATTTTAGACTTTATCTAGTCTGTAATTGCAATACATACATTTTTTTAACGGTGGTAAGCAAAGTTGAACACTTTTTCTAAAACTCTCACACAACTGTGCTTTCTTTGTAGCAATATCAACTGTTACACGAGACTCATCAATACATAGTATAAAACAAAGTCGCTTTCGCTGTATGTCCGTATGTATGCTTAGATCTTTAAAACTACGCAACGGATTTTGACGCGGTTTTTAATAGATAGAGTGATTCTTAAGGAAGGTTTGTATGTATAATAAATGCATAATATAGTGTTCGTTCCCGAGGGAAATCTAAAAAGCGCGATATAACCGAACTCCACGCGGGCGAAGCCGCGGGCGGAAAGCTAGTAAATAATAAATAAATAAATCAGACTCAAAAAAAGTAAAAAAACTAAAACCCAACTACGACAAAAAACGACGCTGAAAACCGCAGTCACACGTTATCCAAATACTACGGTAGGTATGTAACGTGTGACTACGCCTTTCCAAACATGAAAATTTATCTCTACATAGTGAATATTGCATACTTCAGAATAGTATTGTATGACATTATTGTTAATTTTCAACGAAGGCATCTTGGTAGAGTCTACTGTGTTCATTTACTTGCAACTACATTAGCAACTTTGTTCAGTTCAGTATTCTGAAAATCTTGTTTTATACTTTTTCAGCGTCGTTTTTTGTCGTAGTATTATTTGTACTATTTTGGTGTTAAAGTGTATTTGTGACGCATAATATTAACAAAAGTTAAATTGACGAACTAAAAACTAGGTAGGACTTATGTATCGGCGTATAGTAATATGTAGAGATATCCTATTTTGCTATTTCTTAGCGCGTGGATCGTAGCACGTATAGCAACGGTTTCCCCGTATGAAGCTCCCGGTTTTTCGTAGTAGCGACGCACATTTACGTTGATGGCAGCGAATAGGTCATGAAATAGTGGATGGGGTCGTTAGTATATTCACTATTTAGAGATAAATTTTCATGTTTGGAAAACCGCAGTCACACGTTATGAATATGCTACGGTAGGTATATGTAACGTGTGACTACGCCTTTCCAAACATGAAAATTTATCTCTAAATAGTGAATATTGCATACTTCAGAATAGTATCGTAAGACATTATTGTCAATTTACAACGAAGGCATCTTGGTAGAGTCTACTGTGTCCATTTACTTGCAACTATATTAGCAACTTTGTTCAGTTCAGTATTCTGAAAATCTTGTTTTATACTTTTTCAGCGTCGTTTTTTGTCGTAGTTGGGTTTTAGTTTTTTAACTTTTTATTATTTGTACTATTTTGGTGTTAAAGTGTATTTGTGGCGCATAATATTAATAAAAGGTAAATTGACGAACTAAAAACTAGGTAGTTAACATACGACATCTCTTTTGACGTATGTATCGGCGTATAGTAATATGTAGAGATGTCCTATTTTACTATTTCGTAGCGCTTGGAGCGTAGCGCGTATAGCAACGGTTTCCCCATATGAAGCTGCCGGTTTTTCGTAGTAGCGACGCACATTTGCGTCGATGGCACCGAATGGGTCATGAATTAGTGGATGAGGCCGTATGTATGTTCATCTGTTCCCTCGTAACTTCTAAACTACTTATTCGAATTCGACAAATGACATATCATTAGAAGCGTCTTAATTGTCTGATGGTTATAGGCTATATGGAGTTTCACAAAATCTAATGTAGCGGACAAAACATACAGAGTAAAAAAATAAAGTTAAGATAAATATGCCATGTTTGGTATCATTTGAAAGCGCTTTACTTGTACATTTTGAATATATATATATTACTAGCATTTGCTTGTGACTTTACCTGTATTCATGGGCTGATTGCATATAATTCACATCTTTTCGTTCATAGATAGCTTCTTTACTACTTATCAGAATAATACCACTGCAGAACCATTAGAAGGGCCTTGATATTTTGTTGGTTATGAGCTATAAAGCTTGTCACCAAATTTAGTATTACGCCCTCTAGTGGACAAAAAGTTCTATGTTAATATAAAATTAAAGTAAATATACCGTATTTGGTATCATTTGAAAGAGCTTCACGAGTACTTTATGTTTGTACATAATCCCGAGTAATTCTTCGTAGAATTTTGAATGTAAACCAGGGTTTGGTAAACGGAGCGATGGGAGTGGTGAAGGCCTTCGAATGGCCTGCTCTTCGGTTCGATCAGTTGGAACAGGTGAACAGCCAAGCGCTGTTCTCGTACAATTTGACGACGCATCCATAAAAGCAGATATTAACGGACTTATCAAAATCGAGCCTTGCCTCACTGAATTTGACGGCTTGAGGGGGTCTGGGCAAATTCAGCGTAAAATGCTCCCGCTGATTCTTTCTTGGGGTTGTACTGTACATAAATTACAAGGTTGTACTCTAGGTAAAAAAGTTATCGATATAGGAAAGTCATTGTTTGCTAAAGTACAGGCCTATGTCGCTCTCAGTAGAGTCAAAACCATAGAGGGATTATTTATAAGTGCCTTGGATCATAATAAATTACTTAAAAATCCACATGACAGTCGATCGTTAGCAGAATTAGATAGATTAAGAAATCTTCCCAGGTCCTCTTAATATATGAAACATCCAATCTATTTATACTAACGACCTCATCCACTAATTCATGACCTATTCGCTGCCATCGACGTAAATGTGCGTCGCTACTACGAAAAACCGGGAGCTTCATACGGGGAAACCGTTGCTATACGTGCTACGATCCACGCGCTAAGAAATAGTAAAATAGGATATCTCTACATATTACTATACGCCGATACATAAGTCAAAAGAGATGTATGTTAACTACCTAGTTTTTAGTTCGTCAATTTAACTTTTGTTAATATTATGCGCCACAAATACACTTTAACACCAAAATAGTACAAATAATAAAAAGTAAAAAAACTAAAACCCAACTACGACAAAAAACGACGCTGAAAAAGTATAAAACAAGATTTTCAGAATACTGAACTGAACAAAGTTGCTAATGTAGTTGCAAGTAAATGGACACAGTAGACTCTACCAAGATGCCTTCGTTGTAAATTGACAATAATGTCATACAATACTATTCTGAAGTATGTAATATTCACTATGTAGAGATAAATTTTCATGTTTGGAAAGGCGTAGTCACACGTTACACCTACCTACCGTAGCATTTGGATAACGTGTGACTGCGGTTTTCCAAACATGAAAATTTATCTCTACATAGTGAATATTGCATACTTCAGAATAGTATTGTATGACATTATTGTCAATTTACAACAAAGGCATCTTGGTAGAGTCTACTGTGTCCATTTACTTGCAACTACATTAGCAACTTTGTTCAGTTCAGTATTCTGAAATTCTTGTTTTATACTTTTTCAGCGTCGTTTTTTGTCGTAGTTGGGTTTTAGTTTTTTTACTTTTTATTATCCGAAACCTTCACAACTTTGCCGGCTATGATTTGACCCTTCAAAATAACATTTAAAGCAGAAAAACGAGGTAAAAAACAAAAAAACAGCATATTTTCTTTGCTATTCAACTTACTCCAATTGTAAATAAAGGATAAAACTCTCAAATAAAATTTTTCTACCTAGCCAGTAAAACACGACTACGATCACTGACATAATAGTTGAAATTGACAATTTACTGATGGGTTATTTGAATGAATGATGTATAAATGTTGCAATATATATTAGGTACTGACTTGCTCTTAGTAGTACGACAAATTATAAAATCGTTTCTGTACGAGAAATATTTAATATTTTAAGGTTTTAGGCAATGTTGTAAAGTGACGGCAATGCTGTAGCATTTGTTGAGCGTGTTCTTCATTTACTTTAGGTTATTAAATAAAATGTGACTTCACTATAATAAATGCTTATAATTTCGGTTCCACAATGTTTTACTATAACTAGCTATATACTGTGTACATGTAGAGGCAGGGCGGTGTATTGTAAGCGACTGGCGAGCCGTACGCTCGCGTCCCCTTATTTCGCTAAAAATGCGACTCAGCACATTGCAGTTACCAAGCCGCTACATCACACCCCCCCTTTCTCAAATTTTTTACAAAAAAATTTCTCTCTATTCTATTCTAATATATAGTTACATCACTAATACATAGTTACATGGTATGTCTTAATCACAATGTTGCTTATCATAACATTCTGTACTAGTCAGCATTCCAACAGTCGAATGCTGTCTATTGTTTTGCTTCTAAATATAGCTCGTACACACCTTATTTTCTAACACCTTAAAACCAAAAGTTCTTAACAACGTTCTACATACTTAAATTAATTTGTCAAGTGAGCAAAAATCGCACCGGTTGCCTAATCACTCGACCACAGCGTGTGGTTTTAGGCATAGGCGGAAGCGTTTCTTGCCCACTTGGTTCTATATCTGATTCACACTGATTATTATTAGTACTACTATTTTCTGATGGCATTTCTTCCCTTAAAATGTACGCTGGCTTTAATCTGTCTATGGAAACAGTTGATTGGCGATCACCCATTTGTATGTAAAATGTTTTCTTATCTCTACTGATTACCTCATAAGGGCCGCTATATGATGGGGTTAATGGGCTTTTTACCATATCGTTTCTTACGAAAACATGAGAACACGTATTCAAGTCTTTGTGAATGAATATTTTTCGCGAATCGCTGTTTTCCCTTGACTGAGGCCGCATACTTTTTATGACGTCTCGAAGCCTGCTTACAAACGTAGGTAAGTGATCTACTTTGGCCTTCTCGGTTTCGCAATAAAAATCGCCGGGTAAACGTAATGTTTGTCCTAATACTAATTCTGCCGAACTCACGGTTTCATCACTTTTGCAAGCCGCACGAAGTCCCAACAATACTGTTGGTAATTCATCGACCCATGACCTATTATCTTGTAGCCTAGCCTTAATTGCAACCTTGAGTGAACGATGCATCCTCTCGACCATCCCATTTGCCTGTGGGTGGTATGCTGTCGTACGGGTCTTTTTTATACCTAAACTATTTAGCAAACTTTTGAAAACTTCGCTCTCAAACTGCCTTCCCTGATCACTTGTTATTGTTAGGGGGCACCCGAACCTGCATATCCACCCTTCGTATATGGCTTTAGCTACTGTGTCCGCGGTAATATCTGTAACTGGAATTGCTTCGGGCCATCGCGTGAACCTGTCTATCATAGTAACGCAATACCGATAGCCTTCTTGTGACGTTGCTAGAGGACCGACTATGTCGACGTTTATGTGGTGGAATCTCTCTGTCAACGGAAAACTACCTAATTTGGAAACTGTATGCCGCTGTACTTTTACTTTTTGACAATGAATGCAAGACCTAGCCCATCTGGTCACGTCTTTGTTCATTTCTGGCCAAAAGAAACGCTTTGTTACCATCTTACGTGAGGCCCTTATCCCGGGGTGACTTATGTTATGTATGGAATCAAAAGCTAATTTACGAAATTGCTGTGGGAGATATGGTCTTACCTGATTATCTGAAACGTCACAATAAATCATATTGTTACACAGCGGTGAATGCATTTGTTTTAATACAATGTTACCTCGTGGTTCTGCTAACATACGCGACATTTGAGAGTCGGTTTCCTGCGCCCGCGCGATTTCGTCGAAGTCTATAGGCGTCGGGCATACGACGGTTTCTACCCGTGATAGCGCGTCAGCAACCGGATTCTCGTTACCGTTGACGTATTGTATGTCGCTCGTAAATTCGCTGATATACAATAACTGCCTTGTGCGTTGTGGGGTCTCTCGATCGGTACCTATTTTGGAAAAAGCATACGTTAGTGGTTTGTGGTCTGTTAAAATAGTAATTTCTCGACCTTCAATCATGTTTCTAAAATGTACGATAGCTAAGTAAACTGCTAATAGCTCTCTGTCGTAGGTGCTGTTTTTTCTACGTCCTGTGGTGCAACACAGATATTATGATAGGCTCTATTTATATCTAAACGGGCAAATATTTTCTTACCTGCTAGTCCGTAAGTGAAGTCCTGTAGTCTTGGGATCGGGTACCTGTCCGGCTTCGTGATCGCATTGAGTGCACGATAGTCGCCACAGGGTCTGATCTGGCCATCCTTCTTGGGCACGACGTGCAGCGCGCTCGCCCAAGGGCTCTTCGATGGCCTACATATACCTAAATTTTGCATTAACCTAAATTCCTCCTGAACTATTTTGTATCTATGTGGTGGCAACGGCCTAGCGCGGGTAAATACGGGTGGGCCTGTAGTCTCTATATGGTGATAAGTATTATGACTAGGTGGTTCTACGTACGAAACTGGCTTAGTTATTTCTGTAAATTCTTTGAGCAAATCCTTGTAAGGGTTATCTTGCTGTATGCTAGATATAGATAATTCGGAACATTTTACTACGGTTGCTTCTTTACTTAATTTGGTGAGACCGTCAATCAACCTCTTATTATGTAAGTCTACAACTAACTGGTGTGCCTTCAAAAAATCTGCTCCTATAATTGGCTGCTTTACATCGCATACTATAAATGACCACTTATAACTTCTACGTAAACCTAAGTTTAAGTCTAAAGTCACTACACCATAGGTTTTAATTTCTGAGTTATTTGCAGCGTAAAGTTTATAGTTACACTCTTGCTTTTGCTTTGTTTTCACTTTACTTACAGGTATCACTGACACATTAGCACCCGTGTCCACAAGATACACAATTCCCGTTTTGAAGTCTTTCACACAAAGTCGGTGGTTTCCCGCGGCACAATCGTCCACCGTTGCTGACTGCACCGCGTCTAGTTTCCCGGCTTCTGCTCCTTCTTGGCCCAAGTACACGGTGACTCGCACGTCCGCGCGTTGTTCCTATAGCGGTAATGATGTCTGTAAAGCCAGTCGGGAGACTCTGGTGTGCGCCGCGTCCGGCTTTTAGGTCTCGAACGCTGTTGCCATTGTCCACCTCCCGTGCTTCTATTTCGCCTCCTGATCTCATTTATTTCCCAACGAAGTTCCTTCATTTCCTTTGCCAACTCCTCTAAGGGGTCGGCCACCCTGTCACTTGATGACGTACTTGGTATTATGGATGCGACCTCGCCGTTGCCCAACGTCTCTACTATCCTATCTGCTTTCCTCGCCATATCTTCTATTTTTACATCTTCACCCATCGCCAACAGTGCGCGTACATTTGGAGTTAGCTTATCCAACCACAACCTTTTAAGTGGCTCCTCTGTCAGACCGCAGTTTTTTGCTAATGTTGACATTTTCCTGAGTAATTGTGACGGTTTCTGTGTTCCCAGATCCGTTTCGTGCATTAATCTCTGGAATTGTTTGTCTGCACTCTCCTCATAAACGGACAATAAAAGCTTTTTTAACGTTTCATACTTGCCCGTTTCCGGCGGAGCTTCGATGATGTCGGTTACCTGCTGTAAAACGTCTGTAGGTAACTTTGCGAGCACCATATCGTACTTTTGCGTGTCGCCCTGCTTCTGCGGTGCCATAATTGCCTCGAACTGGCAAAACCACGACCGCGGTAGTTCTCTCCAAAATTCTGGAACTCTCATCTGCACCGTAACCATCGCTATATCCGCTGCTGTTACTGGAGCTGACCCTGGAGGTCCCGTTATCCCCTGTGGGTTCATTTTGGAGAAACGATGCACACGCGTTGCCTTATACCCGATTGACACGTTGCGTCCACTTTGCACCACGCGGTCCGTATGCCACTGCCTCGTACGTTCTATGCGAGCCGCCTACTCTATTTTTAATTAATTAATTTGAAAAACGTCGAAAGTCACCAGTGTTGAGCGTGTTCTTCATTTACTTGAGGTTATTAAATAAAATGTGACTTCACTATAATAAATGCTTATAATTTCGGTTCCACAATGTTTTACTATAACTAGCTATATACTGTGTACATGTAGAGGCAGGGCGGTGTATTGTAAGCGACTGGCGAGCCGTACGCTCGCGTCCCCTTATTTCGCTAAAAATGCGACTCAGCACATTGCAGTTACCAAGCCGCTACACATTTTACGGTATTTCACTGTTCTTCATAAATTATTCACTGAATGCACTTTTTACTACATAAATCAAGAAAGAAAGAAAGAAAGAAAAATTGTTTATTCCGCACAAACAGAACGCACATAACAATACTGATAAACTTAAATAATAATAAACACGTAATAAAGAAAAAAAGAACAAAGAAATATAACCTACTAAAAAGCCTCTTACTCAAAATAAAAATAAAAAATCTGATGTCATAACCCGGGTCAAAGACACACATGTATTTGACAATTATACATTGACAGTTTACCATTGAGATAGAAATCTAGTCTATGCAGTTTACAAAATCAAAACATCCGACTGTCACATTGACATATGTAATAATTAAATAATGTAATAACGTCAATGATCTGTCACACATGTTGCGCCCGCGCCACCGGTAAATGACAACATATATTACAACAACAAGTCAACAACAATTATGACATAAGTACAATAAAATGAAATAAAAAAGGCACTAACAGTGTCGGGAACCAACTGTTCGTGTTACAAAACAAACAGCAATTGAGCTGTGCGTCGCATCTGTGCAGGAACAGGTCGTTGCTCAGCAAAATGCTGTGACTTCAGAGTCAGACGAACCTGTTGTCAACAGCGCTGATTTTCAGCAACTACCTCTCGAATGACGTAATGACGTCCCACTGTGTGCGACAATAAATTGAATTAGTTTAATTTTCCGCTGGAGTAAGTGATACAATACATACAAATAAATAAATATGGTGAAAATATGCATTTATGCGTGTATAGAAAACAGGAATGTTCAGTGTGTGCGATGGTGCCCATTTGCTTATATAATGGCGTGGCGACGGCAAACGATAACCATGCTTTTTCGACATACCTACTGAGAGGAATTGAAAACTATACCGCCTTCAACGCCCACATGACTGTGATGGTAAGTATTAGCAGTGCATTAATATTAAATGTAGTAACAAAGCCTCATGTCGAGAAAATAAAAATAAATATCGGCAATTGTGAAACCCAATTCTATATTTAACTAATTATCGAATTTCCATAACGCAGCCTCAGAAAAAAAAAAAAACAACAAACTAGCCCCAGAAAACTGAAGAGTACTTCCTCTCCCGTGGCAATAACACTAATCAAACAGGGAGGAATCAATGCCACCCGCACCGCCGGAAAACCATATCCATTGCCAGAAGACCATAATCCTTGAGGTAAGTTCAATGAAAACTATGTGGTTTGCTGTATCTGTAAGAAATATTTCTTTAAAACATTTAAAAAATGACTCTTTGTTCTCAGGACTCTTACTGGTGGAGGAAGGTTATTCCAACAGTGCGTGGCGGCATACCTGAAACTCCCCCTGAATGCTGTTGTCCTATGGGCCACTGTACAAAGAGGTCTGGCAGAGGAACGTGGCTCATATTTGCTCTGTCTCCAACTTAATTTTTCAAACAGGTAGTGAGGTCTCTGTGTAGTAACTACTCCAAAAAGCAGACCAGCCATATGTAACCTTCTCCTAGCAGCCATTTTCAATATATTAATTTCATTTATAAAAGGTGTTACATGACTTCTAGGAGGTATCTTTACACAGAATCGTGTACAAGCATTCTGTATGCGCTGAATTAGCTTCTCTGTTCTTGCTAACAGGCATGGGCCGTACACTGTATCACAGTAATTAAGCCTTGATAAAATTAGGCTATCCACTAATTGTTTACGTAAATCAACACTCAGGTAGTCTCTTATTGAGTAAAGGAGTTTCAATCTGTAGAAACAACTCCTCATGGAATTACTAATATGATTTTCAAAGCGCAGTTCCGGATCCATGGTCAACCCAAGGTTGCATGCTAGCTCTACCCTATCTATCTTTTCCCCTCTGATAAAAACCTCTGGCTTGGCGGACAGTATAGTGCCTATCATTTTCCTACTGCCCAAAACCATAAATTTTGATTTTACTGGGTTTAATACTAATGAGTTATCATTAGACCATAGCACTACCCTTTCAAGATCGTCATTAACCTTTCTCACGGCTTCCAATGTATCAGCTGGTTTAAAAGTTATATACAACTGGATGTCATCTGCGTACATGTGATACATACAATGCTGAAATGAGCTCACAATGTCTGCGCTGTAAAGAATATATAAAAGGGGCCCTAAAATTGATACCTGAGGCACACCACGTGGCACCTGGCGAAGGGGGGATGAAAGCCTTGATCCATCCTCCTTCTGGATCCCAACAAGCTGTGACCTATTTTGCAAGTAACTAGCGAACCACTCTATTGTTTCTGTTGTAAAACCATAGTAGGCTAGCTTTGAAAGCAATAGCGTAGTATTTATTGCATCAAAAGCCCGTGAAAAATCAAGAAGAACAAGGAGTGATCCCTCCCCCCTGTCCCGTGCCTCTAGGATGTTCCCCACTACATCAGAAAGAGCTGTGGCCGTCCCACGTCCCTTTCTAAAACCAGACTGAAGGTCCGGTAGCATATTGTTCCCTTCTAAATATTGTAGCATTTGATTATTAACTACCCTCTCTAATATCTTTGATAAACAGGGCAAAATGCTAACCGGACGGAGATCTTTGAAGGTGCTTGGGTTGCTAATTTTGGATAGAGGCCGCACAATAGCGCACTTCCATAAGTCAGGGAAGGTATGTGTCTCTATAGACTTGTTTACCAATTTGGTGATAGCCTGAAGGGTGGTTGGTAGAGTCAGCATTATCATGTCAAGGCTTATTCCATCAATCCCTTTCGCATTTGACCCCAAGCTGTTTATAACCTTCAATATTTCTTGCTCACTAACGCTTTGCAATTCGAATTGTGTTTCACAGAACCTGCTGTCACTAAAATATGCAAGCCGTGATGTGGGTGTTGCACACTGTCCTGGTACTATCAGAAATGCTTTGTTGATCTCATCTGGATCATCAAACTGTATTGGAAGCATAGTTTCACCATGCTCAACAAATACATCCCTTTTGAGACTTTTCCAAAGCATTTTGGGGTTTTTTAGCTGGCTATTAATGTGCCTGTCAAAGTATGTCTTCTTTTCCCGAGTTAGTGCTGCACTAGCTTGTTTTTTTAAGTCCATATAATATCTTTTTGTGGTATCTAGCTTGTCCTTATGATACTTTCTTTTTGCCTCATCTCTCAACCTAATCATTAATTTAATATTTTCTGTAATCCATGGTGTGGGCCGGTCTCTAAAAATCTTACTCTTTATTGGGGCATGTAAGTCAAACAGCTGAGTCATACAGCCATTAAAATGTTGAGTCATGCTATTAACATCCGGCAGTGAGCCTATATCCCACCATGGCATTAATTTTAAATCAACCATAAAATAATCGTTTAATATGTCCCTTAAAGGCCGATATACAACTAGTCGAGGCTTGCTATTGACCTTCCTGATGACGGTATCGCACACAATAAACGAATGGTGACCCAGCTCACTGGTGTGACTCACCAGGACATTACGAACCCCCACATCGGTACAGATGACGTCTATAAGAGTGCTACTATCCCCTACAAAATGAGTGGGTGACTGCACTACCTGATTTAGGTTAGTATAATTGAAAAATTCCATCATACATTTAGTTTTTGCGCTACCCACATCCAGTAAATTAACATTAAAATCCCCCAGTAATACCAAGTGATCATAAGGTGCCAACTCGCTTATGCTGTCTGTCATACCATCCAGAAACGATGACAATTCGAACCAGGGTGGCCTGTATGCCGTGCCAATCAGCAACTTTCTACCATTGATAGTTAAGTTTAACCACATTTGTTCTACATCAGACTGCTCTGAGTGTGGCCGTACACGTATCCTTAGGCCTGACTTGATGTAAAACGCCACTCCTCCGCCACGACCTCCACGCACAGCGGTAGGGCGTGGAACATGCTTTAGCCTATATCCCGGAACTTTAGGTGCGCGCCCCTCCTCCCCAGATCTCAGCCACGTTTCGTTAATTGCCATTATATCCACCGAGTGTTGCGCCATAGCAATCAGAAACTCGTCCTGGTTAGTAGCCAGAGAGCCGGCATTAAACAAACCAAACCTTAATAATTTAGACCTAGTCATGATCGGATAGGAGTAATAGTTGTATATAATATGTGTAAATAGAGTAACAATAGTATTTTATAATGTAACAGTGATACAGTAATAGTGTGTATGTGGAATATATGTGGCAATATAATTATGTTCATTACTTATGAATATGTAATTCTTGTATATAAGTTTTACTTCTAATGGTTGTAGTATAATTGCGTTAGCACCACTATGAGTTTGAAATAATGTATAAGTATTGTAAATATTTGTAAACATTGTTAGTAGTATGTTTATGATAACATGTGTAAATATGTATATATATATGTTCCTCGTACTATTGGAGTACTTACTCTTGTATCCCCACGTCCTCAGATCACAACAGATACGACGCACAGACGCCATGCATTTATTGTCAACCAACAAACTATCATTATCTAAAAAATCAGCCAGAGAAAGATAACATGTAGCATAATACAGAAGCTTATAAGTTATTGCATGGACCAATATACTGCTGTATATCTTCCTCAGATGCGATTCTTCGTGTGGAGTCGCCAGCCATCCGTCGAACCAAGATACGACCACGCCTCGTCCATACGAATCTCCAGCCATGAATACTCGCTGCGGTCCTGGTTTGCCGAAACAACTGCTGGTTCAGTTTCGTCAGTCTCTCATTGACATAAAACCGCACAGGCCTCCCAGAGATTTCGAGACCCTCTGTTGTAGCTTCACGCCGCACACGGGCTCCATTCAATACGGCGTCACGCTGGTCACGCCGAGCGAGGCGCACCATGATAGTACGAGGGCGAGGCTCAGTTGACGCCGTGGGGCTCGTAGCCTTTATATGTCTGCCCCCTACTCGCTCAGCGCTCATGATGTCGCGGTCCTCCAATGGGACTCCAAGCCTCGTGGCAATTAACCGTACCAGGTGTACTGGGTTTTCTGCATTCGACTCAGGTACGTTTGCAATTACCAGGTCATTCGCCATGAGCTCTTGATCTCTTTCATTGAGGTCCCTCTTGAGCTGTTGGACCACACTCTCCACCGCACTTAAATTTTTTGACGGATCGGCCTCGCGACATTGTTCAAGTGCCTGAAGTCTGGACTCGATTCCCTCCATACGGCTGTGACACGAGTCGTTACAGGACTTTAGCTCCGCAACATCCTTTCTAAGCTCCTTAACCTCCAATCGTAAGGTACGCAACTCCTCCACCACCAGCTTCAAAGCTGATCCCACGTCCAGTGGACACTCAGGAATCGAGGGAGGCGTTAACACCTGCACAAGCGACTCCGCCTCTATAAGCGCTGGCGATATGTTTCCAGAGTGAGATGCAGCAGTTAACAAAAGCGTCGGCGTCGCGGCAGTTGGCGGCGGCGTCGTCGGCAGCACCAACATTGTTGCCGCTGTAGGCGTCGCGGGTGCCACCGTCGCCACAGCTGGAGGCGTAGGTGTGGGCACCAGGCACTCATTCGGTCCCTCCGTCGCACAACCTCGTACTGGCGTTTCTGCCTTATTGTCCCTCCGGACATTTTTTTTGCACTCGGGGCAATGCCAAGCGGACACTAATGGGCCCTTCGCAGGGAGGCCAACACACGCTCGGTGATACACGGCGGGACATTTTGTGCACCTCGCTGTGTCAACAGCTGACAAGAACTTGCCACATCCCCCACATTTCACCGCCATTCCTGTAGCAGGACCTCCCTGAACCTCTCTAGTTCAATTTAAAAAACTAACGGTTTTCTTTTTTTGTTTAATTTTTTTTTTTTTTTATTGAAGGTACATATATAATCCTTTGGTGGCTTAGATCTTAAATATTTTAAAATTACGCAATTTAGGGCTAATCAAGAAGCCTCACTACACTGTATGTTTGTTATTCTGTACTTTTACCACTTATTAAAATTTGTTAGTTAAATCACGGGCTTTTATTTAGTAAACAACACTATAAATAATTTTATCTACTCTCATATCAAAAAAACCGGCCAAGTGCGAGTCGGACTCGCACACCGAGGGTTCCGCCGTACAAACGTAGCGGTCTCCAAAGCCTGGAGCACAGGCGTAGAGTAGCGAGCCTTTCGGTCTTCTATAGGATGCATTCTGGTGAGTGTGCAAGGGAATTGCATGATTTAATTCGCCCATCTCCGTTCCACCATCGGACGACCCGTCGTACGGCGAGTTTCCACCCTTACGTTGTTGACACCACTACGATCCGGACGAAGCGTTTCGCTTCCTCTTTTATACCGCCTACATCGAGGGACTGGAACAATTTGCCAGCGATGGTGTTTCCGTCACATTACAATTTGAGTGTCTTCAAGGCTAGAGTGAATAGCCTCTTAATAAACTAGCGCGCTTTACCATCAACGATCGCATCACTGCTTACCATCAGGCGGGATTGCGGTCAAGCGCTTGTTTATAACTTATAAAAAAAAGCGGTTTATTGATAAACAAAGTAGAAGTAAACAAAATCAACGAGAAATTGTTGCAAATTTTACTAATTTCGGTACACGTGCGAACAGCATCTAAGCGCTCGTGCGTATGGCGCACGGCTGCCGCTCGCTGTGCCGCGATATCCCTTCCCTTGACCAACCGCCTGCCTTCGCGCCAGCGGGCGACTAGTTCTTGCGCGTTCGTTCGTTACTACTTACTCCCCCCCGTCCCGCTTCGCCAGTAGGAAGCAAGCTGTCTGATAATTATCATTGACAACAACAGGAAATTACAATTAATGTCTTTGAATATATTTGTAAGTACTAAGTATAACACAGTAGTTAGGACGCATTTACCACATTCACCAAAATATTTAGATTGAATGACGATTGTGTTGGTCTTTGTTTTGGTTTAACTAGTTACTGTGACTAAAAATTTTAAAAGGTTTCGGGTTTTTCTGTTAGGTTACCTTAAGCTATTGTTTCATACCAAAATTCAATATTCAATGTCAGCGGGAAGTAGTCTATGTTTTGATTCCGTTGCGAGTAGTGGCGAATTTCAAAATATGCGGTATGATTATAGGTACCTCAGCATTTTGAATTTTTGCGTTGATTTAGAATTTTTCACATTTTAGAGGCAATTAGATTTAAGAAGTGTTTGATATGAATTTCAACTTTAATATCTCTACGCGTTCATGTGAAAAAGGGTAGGTAGTAAGTTTATAATTATTAAAAAAATATTTTATGTCATGTAAGCAAAAATAATATTTTAATATTTTATGTAACTTCAAATTTATCATTTTCGCAATTTTTTCATTATCCGTTTGTTATAACGTTGCTTCGTGCCGAATTTCAAGATTCTGAGTTCACGGGAAGTACCTTGTAGGTTTTGATTCCCTAGCGTGTGACGGAAATTCGTCTAAGGTGTCGGTATAAACTGCTGTATCTTTTGATCGCGTTAACTTAGAAGTTTGATTTTTTCACTGCTTAAAGGGACAATAGACCTAGGTATTTGGTATAAATTTCAATTTAATACCTTTATTCATTCGTGAGAAATAAGGTAGTAAGTTTCATTTTATTAAAATATTTTTATTATATTATACAACTAAAAAAATGAGATTTTCGCAATTTTTCCTATATTTGCATTATATGAGAATGCTTCATGCCAAATTTCAAGATTCTGAGTTTACGGAAAGTATCCTGTAGGTTTTGATTCCTTTGCGAGTGTCGAAAATTTGTTGAAAATATCGACATAATCGGCTGTATCTTTTGATTGGCTTGGCTTCGAAGTTTGATATTTTCACAGCTTAAATGGACAATAGACCTGAGTATTTCATGTGAATTTCAGCTTGATATGTCCACGCGTTCATGAGATAAAGTGTCTTGACAGACAGACAGACAGACGGACAACAAAGTGATCCTATAAGGGTTCCGTTTTTTCCTTTTGAGGTACGGAACCCTAAAAATTAAAAATATAAAACCAAAAAGGAGTTTATATTGACGTACTTTACCAATAGTATACCGAAAGGAAATTAAAAAATTAAATTATAACATTATTTCTCCAACAAAATAATGTTATAATATTATTTTTTTCATTACGGTACAAACCATAGACAGCCATTGATATAATATTAAACTAAGGTAGATAAATCACTAGCGCATTGAACTTGAAGCGTACAAAATATCATATCTGTTTAATATTATATCAATGTAGACAGTACTATTTCATTTTTTATCCGTGGGTGCGCGCGCTTTGGCGCATGCGCTGTGATGCAGGGTGCATAAGTGTTAACAATTATGAAACTGAATAAATGGAATTGTGTTGTGTTGGCGTTAGACGCACTGAGATTAGATAAAGTAGTGTATGAAACTGTCCATTTTCACGTCTTTATAGACAAGCTATACCATCCTACTGATTTTACATACCTACCTACTAACCTGTTGAATGAAACGGGGAAAAGTGAATAAAACACTATCTTACAGTGGAATGGTTTACTAATACTCATCATTATCATTATAATTCAGTTCTCTTATAACTACGTCATCCAGAAATTCTGCGGAGCAGATAATATATTGTCAACATAGCCAATCCAAGGTACCACACTAACGTCATCAAGTGAGCGCAACATCCAATAGTTCGTCGACCAACCAAACAATTGCAATAATATTAAACTATCCCAGTTCTGCCAGGCACATTATTTAGCAGCAGCTCATCCAACATGGATGGTATATTCTATCAGATGATGATATCTATGAAAGAAAACATTTAATTAATATCAGGCACTTTATGTATGAATATTAACACAATATAAAGGATATTATATGTCACTACATTCAGGGTCAAAAAGCAATAATACCTATAATGTATTATTGCTTTTTGAAAATACTTTTAATATTTTCATAATAAAAATATTATTGTGTACATTATTTTTATTTTTAGTTAACATACTGCCAACGCAATAGTTAGGAACTACCGCCGAGTGCCGGCATTTTACAAAATGTATCCTGTACAGGCCGCTAGCTCGGATCCGAGTATTCGGCACCGTTGCTATGACCCCGCCCTACTCGGAGTATTCAGTAGTGAAAGTGTTAAAATTATTACAGCATAGGCACTGACAGGTATGTTCATTATATCCAGAAGAAATATGATAAAACACTATAGAAACATAAATAGGTACCTACCTGATGTGGTGCAATTCTTGTTTTTATATCAGCATTACTCTGTCTTTGCTCTTCTGAAGGATTGTCAATAACAATAGCATGGCTCGGACGATTAAGCGTAAACCGCCCACAAACACTGCACACTTGTCTACGTCCTGGCTGATATGACCCAGAAGCTTGAGCACCATCACAACTTGTTGTTAGTTACTGGTTTATGCTCCTCATGAGGAGTTCATTACAAGGTTTACAAATGTAATCTTCCTCAGTAACCTGAAATGGGAAACTCAATATAAACTTCTTTCGATTACAATTATAAACAATAGCTTAATATCAGCAGGGTTATGTTGAAGAAATGGTTTCAAATAGACACCAGTTGAAAGCTAAACATGAAACAATTTTCGCATATGCATATTTTTTGAATTGTTGCTTATGTTACACATTGTTTAAGAGCTTTGTGTGATTCTAATAATATGTTTTTAGATTAAAAATAATGACCAAAAATACTTACGATTACTGGTGATGTCCACTCGCCAAGTAACGAAATAACTCTTGAGTTCAGCTCCTGAACGAGATAACGTCGAAACTTATATAAGCAGTTTATGCAAAGTATACGTCGACTTTTTGCTGATGGCGGCATTGTCAACAGTACAGATTTACAAAGGTATCAGGAATGGTAAGCAAAGGTCGTCAGATGTGGAAGATATCGGGCTCCAGGGGCGATAAACAGGGTCGTAATAATAAGAAGAGACACATACAAAATCGCACAGTACACAACAAAATGTCAAATGTAAAAAAAACCACTTCGCTCGCGTATACTCAATGAAATACTGCATGACTAATTTAATTTAATTATTGTGTTATTTTTAAATAATTGATTTTATCTCATGACTAATAAGAAAATACTTACTGATCAAATTAAACGTACAATAATCATAAAACTCAGAAACTAACCCACCCACGCATATTAACACATATTATGCCTGACTGCGTATTTGATGCTTTCAGATCAACTCCTGTTATTTTTACGCCACAAATGCGACCTTCCTTTTTAGCATGATTTAAAGGTTTTTTCGTCGGTAAATATTGTTGTCTCCCAATCAAAGTCTAAATATTCCCGTGCAAAACATAACCTCTCCTCTTTGTGCCGTTGCGTTAGAAACGGTTTTTTGCTGGCGTTCCGTGATGCAGACCTTCGGCATGTAGTGTGCGGCGTACGGTGCGTATTGATGTGGCGAACTCGTTGGTAAAACGCCTTGTTGATATGAAACCGTTCGTCTCATATTCAGTTAACATATAAATAACGACGTTGAGGGTGGCTAGTAAGGGGTGGCCTTCCTCTTCTCTTACGACACTTGAGGTGTGGAGGACAAAGGCAGTTTAAACGAACGGAAAGACGAAGGTGGTTTAAATACAGTATTTCTCAAAAACAATAACAATTTTATTATACACTTGCAACAAGCGATTGGTTTGCACCTTATTCAAATAATAGATAATAAAAAAAAAAAATATTTGAAAACAAAAAACCCGCCTGCATAAAACTCTAACGAACTGAAAAGGTAGAAACAAGTTGAACAATCGCAGTTGGGGGACTGTTCTATGGAATACTTATTTATCTAGCTAAGAAGTCCCCCAACTGCGATTGTTCAACTTGTTTCTACCTTTTCAGTTCGTTAGAGTTGTTTGTTTTCAAATAATATTTTTTTATTTCTATCTTTTTAGTTTTAACAAATTATGTTTCCAATGTTGGAAAACTTAAAAAAAATTGTTTAATTTCTTGTTTTATCGTTCCATTTAATATTAAAACTGCATGTTGTACCTATACATATTTTCTAATGAGTATTGTAAATCCTTCATTTTAAAACCAATTCGATAAGTTTGGTAGATTTTCGTCGGATAACACCCATGGTACCGTTAACCAGCCCATGGTTAACATTGATGTTCCGTCTTAGCATGGCTCGAGAGCTTACACCTAATTTGAGTTGGTTTGGTATACTACCTGATTTATTGGGATCTTCAAGTATGTATTCCTCTCGTGGTTTTTGACCATATGTTTTAGGGTCAAATGAGATGTCTACAGCACTAACATTGTATACATTTGTGAGCTTTCCTAACTTAACTGTCATGTGCGCGTTATATGCATAATATAGCAGATTTTTTATCTTTCCATTTATAATTTAAACTACACTATATAATAGTTCTTTACTTATGAAATTGCCATTCTGCAGTACTGGCCATTTCAAATAAAAAAAATCCTGTTTGGCTAATAATTCTAATTTCAAATTCATTTTATCTTAAAAAAATGGAGCTCTTTTTACCCGACTACGGCAAAGCAAAAGGAGGGTTATGATTTTGAGAGGCTATGTATGTATGTATGTATGTTCATCTGTTCCCTCGTAACTTCTAAACTACTTATTAGAATTCGACAAATGACATATCACTAGAAGCGTCTTAATTGTCCGCTGGTTATAGGCTATATGGGGTTTCACAAAATCTACTGTGGCGCCCTCTAGCGGACAAAACATACAGAGTAAAAAAATAAAGTTAAGATAAATATGCCGTGTTTGGTATCATTTGAAAGCACTCTACTTGTACATTTTGAATATATATATATTGCTAGCATTTGCTTGTGACTTTACCTGTATTCATGGGCTGGTTGCATATAATTCACATCTTTTCGTTCATAGCTTCTTTACTACTTATCAGAATAAGACCACTGTAGTAACATTAGAAGGGCCTTGATATTCTGTTAGTTAGGAGCTATAAAGCTTGTCACCAAATTTAGTATTGCGCCCTCAAGCGGACAAAAAGTTCTATGTTAATATAAAATTAAAATAAATATACCGTGTTTGGTATTGAAATTTGGTCGTGGAAGAGCTTCATGAGTACTTTATGCTTGTACATAATTACAAGAATGCTTTAATGATGTTAAAATGAGCGATAAGAGTAAAGCGCGGATCACAGGAACTGTGAATCATTTTATGCAATGCAGAGCAGTGTGAACATTAATAGAATATGTAATGCACTAATGAAAAGGACATAAGCTGGGAGTAACTCCACGCGGTGAAGGCGGAAACAGTTTGATAACTGGCTAAAACTCCCATAAAAATATATATAACTCCCATATAAATAGTTGTTATATGTGCGTGTAGATGTAATATGTCAAGTACCTAGTTTTTAGTTCATCAGTTTAACTTTTGTTAATATTATGCGCCACAAATACACTTTAACACCAAAATAGTACAAATAATAAAAAGTAAAAAAACTAAAACCCAACTACGACAAAAAACGACGCTGAAAAAGTATAAAACAAGATTTTCAGAATACTGAACTGAACAAAGTTGCTAATGTAGTTGCAAGTAAATGGACACAGTAGTAATGTCATGCAATACTATTCTAAAGTATGCAATATTCACTATGTAGAGATAAATTTTCATGTTTGGAAAGGCGTAGTCACACGTTGTCAAGGTGCTACGGTAGGTAGGTATATGTAACGTGTGACTACATCTCTCCTCCGCTCCGGCGGGATCTCATGGCAACATGGAGAGTGCGATTGTCGCAACCCGGTGCTGGGCACGCCACAATAGCGGCGGTAAGTCCCCTCTTTGAGGAGTGGCAAGAGAGGCGCCATGGCGCCCTCAACTTCCGCCTGACGCAGGTCCTCACCGGACATGGTTGTTTCGGGAGGTTCCTGTTCCGTATAAGGCGGGAGGAAACGCCAGGGTACTACCATTGTGTGGATCGACCTGAGGACACGGTGGAGCATACGGTGGAGGTCTGCCCGGCTTGGGTAGAGCACTGCCGTGTCCTCGTAGCGGCGATCGGCGGCGATCTCTCGCGTCCGACCCTGGTCCAGGCCATGGTCCGGAGCGAAAGTGCATGGCAGGCCGTCACCTCCTTCTGCGAAGTAGTAATGCTGGCAAAGGAGGTGGCGGAGCGCGTGAGGCAACGGGAATCCCAGTGCTCTCACGCCACTAGCCGCCGCAGGAGACGCCCTGGTCGGGAGATGACACCAAACTCCTAGCCACCGTAGGCGTGGGCCTATGGGCGGTGAGCAGTGGGCAGCTCGCCGCCCGGTAAGGACCAGGTCCGAGTCGAAGGCGCGTCGTGTTTCACGCGCGCCTCAAAGAGATGTCAGCACATCGTGACGGGGTCCACGAAGACCGATGCCTCCTGGGTCAGGGTTACGGGTTGATTAAACAAGAAACCGTGGCCCTGGCCGTCCCACAGGCAAGTGAAGAAACACGGGTGGGTTTTAGTCAGTAAAAGTCTGACACGCCCTTCCGCTCTGCCCAGAGCGGGAAAAATCATTAGATGATTTCCCATCCCAACAAAAAAAAAAAAAAAAAGGAACGAGAAGAAGTAAGGGAGATGATAGGAAAAATGTTAGAGTGCGGAATCGTGAGGGAATCTGTGTCAGAATATGCTAGTCATATTATATTAGTTCGTAAAAAGGATGGCAAGCAGAGATTATGCGTCGATTATGGGCTCTTAAATTCTGTAACTGTGAAAGAAAGGTACCCAATGCCGAACATCGAGGATGAGATTGCCAGACTATCAGGTCAAGCATTCTACCAGGTACCGATAACCGAGGAGTCAAAACCGTTAACGTCGTTCATCACCCCGGATGGACAGTACGAATTTAATCGTATGCCATTCGGTTTGGCGAATGCACCCGCCGTCTTCCAGCGGATGATGAATAGGGTACTAGGGTCTACCAGTGGCATACTATAAGCCGGAAAACCTCTCCAGAGGAAAAGAGATTCCATTCTTTTGAACTTGAGACCCTGGCTGTAGTTTGTTAACTCAAGAAATTCTGAGTTTACTTGTTAGGGCTAAGATTTAAAATTGTCACGGATTGTAGCGCTTTGCGATCTACATTTTCGAAACGAGACATGATTCCACGCATAGCTCGTTGGTGGCTCCTGCTAGAAGAATTTTCAGTGCAATGTAGAGTATCGTGCTGGTATTAAAATGGCATACGTGGACGCTTTGTCGCGAAATCCTATCGAATTGGCATCTACCAATTACACTGTTGAGATTGACCAGTATCCGAGTGTTATGCTAATCAGCAACGATGACTGGTTGCAAACCTTACAGATGGGAGATTCGGAACTCCGACGAACTCGTGACATACTCACAGCGGGTATGGATGCTGATAGTTTAAAATATATAAAAAATAATTATTAAATTAAAGGTAACAAACTTTTCAAACGTCTAAACGGTGATAAAAATAATTTAAGATGGGTAGTACCAAAGGGTGCAAGGTGGCAACTCTGCCGCATGAATCATGATGATATTGGTCATTTTGGTTTAGAAAAGACATAAGAACGCATCAAGAAAACTTACTGGTTCCCTAAAATGTCTCGATTTATAAAAAAATATGTTCAAGCATGTCTTGAGTGCGCTTACTCAAAGAAAACCGCGGTTGATACGGGTCATTTACATCCGATCATTAAAATAGAAGTGCCTTTTCACACCATTCATGTTGACCATCTTGGGCCCTTTATTCGTTCGAAGTTGGGAAATTCTTATCTTTTCGTGATTGTGGACACATTCACAAAGTTCGTTTTTGTTAAACCGGTGCGAAACACTAAAACGCAAATGGCTATTAAAGTTCTAGAAGACATTTTCTATATGTTCCGAATTCCTGACAGACTCATTAGTGACCGTGGCACATGTTTTACATCCCCTGCGTTTAGACGTTTTTGTTTAGATAAGGGCATCCGGAATATTTTGAATTCGGTTGCTAGTCCGAGATCAAATGGGCAGGTAGAGCGATACAACCGCACCATATTGAACTCATTGACTGCCCAGAATCTTAATTTCTATGAAAGGAATTGGGACGATAAATTTGGTAGAGTCCAGTGGGGCATGAATAATACCCGCCAAAAGACCACGGGTAGGACACCGGCTGAAGTTATGTTCGGATTAAAAATGAACGCTGAGATAAATCCTATGCTTAATGAATTAGTTCGGGAAACTGGAGACAAATTAGATAGGTACAGCAATTTTTCGCGAATCCGTCAAAGACAAAATTGACCTAGAACAGGAAAAACAAAAATTAGCTCATGACAAAAATAGACTTCCTGCATGTGTGTTTGGTGAGGGCGACCTTGTAAAAATTACAAGAACTTCGTTTCCAAATGATGGCAAAAGCTAAAAATTAATTTCACCTTACGTGGGTCCCTATCGGGTTATTGCTGTGTTGGGTTATGACCGTTATAGACTAGCCGCTATACCTGGATTCATCATCATCATCATCCCAGCGTTAATCCCAGTCGCATCCGAAGCCTTTTCAGCTTTGGAGTCTGGGGTTCGTCTTACCAGTCCAACTGCTGATATGGCTAAACTTCGACATTTTCCATGAAGCGACTGCCGTCTGACCTCCACAACCCGAAGGCGACATCGAAGCATTGCAGTTAGACCAATTGTAGGACTTTTGAGGGCTCCAACAACCCGTAACGACTGCCACTAGATGTTCGTAGGGCAACCGGGACCAACGGCTTAAACGTGCTTTCCGAGGCACGACCAGACCAGTACAAATATTCATATTCATGCATACAAATACTTGCACTGTGCGGGGATCGAACCCGTGCCACCTTGCGCAGCGGCTGCGTCCGCTACCGCTACGCCACGGAGGCTGTCCCGCTATACCTGGATTATCTAGCACCAAAAATAAACGAAAAACCACCGTATCTGCCGATCGTATGTTACCATGGGTTCATGTAGCTGCCTTAGATGTAAATGAGGGCAGTGATGGTGATGTAGATGATGAGACGAATAGCTGTAATGATGAAGACACAGATGTTTAAATTTGTACAATTTGTAGGGTCTTTGCTTTTTTTATTACGACTGTAATGTTTAGACTAATATTAATAATTATCGTTAGTTCACTCTTTTTACTCGCCAGAGGATTTGATAAACTGATTGAATGTTATTGTTAATCGATATGAGAAATGAATACGAATAAGTTTTAGTACAATGATTTTAGTACATAATTATTTTATAAAATCAGTAAACGTAGGTACATGATTCAATGAGTAGATTGATTGCTTTATAAGATATAGAAAAGTGTCAAAAGTCTTTAAGTAACCGATATTAATTAAATATTGTTTTCGGTGAACATCCTAATTATAATTTGGTTCGAATAATCACACCTATATATTTATGTATTTATTACTTGTGAGAAGTCAAGGGTTCGCAAGTAATCTTGATATGATACACATTACACATATACCTCGTCTATGTTAAAGAGCACATCAATTGGTATACAAGCTAGGTAACGGGGCTTGGTTCGTAGTGTATTTAACTAACGTTAACATCACGAGCGAGCTTATATCCAGGGACATGTATTCCAATTCAGTTGTGGATGTTAGAGAGCACGTATGTTGGTATACAAGCTAGGTAACGGGGCTGAGTTCGTCGTGTGGTTTACTTACGTTGATTTCACGAGCGAGCTTATATCCAGGGGCATGTATTCCAATTCAGTTGTGGATGTTAGAGAGCACATATGTTGGTATACAAGCTAGGTAACGGGGCTGGGTTCGTCGTGTGGTTTACTTACGTTGACTTCACGAGCGAGCTTATATCCAGAGGCATGTATTCCAATTCAGTTGTGGATGTTAGAGAGCACATCAGTTGGTATACAAGCTAGGTAACGGGGCTGGGTTCATCGTGTGGTTTACTTACGTTGACTTTACGAGCCAGCTTATATTCAGGGGCTTGTATTTCAATTCAGTTGTGGATATTAGAGAGCACATCAGTTGGTATATAAGCTAGGTAACGAGGCTGGGTTCGTCGTGTGGTTTACTTACGTTGACTTCACGAGCGAGCTTATATCCAGGGGCATGTATTCCAATTCAGTTGTGGATGTTAGAGAGCACATATGTTGGTATACAAGCTAGGTAACGGGGCTGGGTTCGTCGTGTGGTTTACTTACGTTGACTTCACGAGCGAGCTTATATCCAGGGGCATGTATTCCAATTCAGTTGTGGATGTTAGAGAGCACATCAGTTGGTATACAAGCTAGGTAACGGGGCTGGGTTCATCGTGTGGTTTACTTACGTTGACTTTACGAGCCAGCTTATATTCAGGGGCTTGTATTTCAATTCAGTTGTGGATATTAGAGAGCACATCAGTTGGTATATAAGCTAGGTAACGAGGCTGGGTTCGTCGTGTGGTTTACTTACGTTGACTTCACGAGCGAGCTTATATCCAGGGGCATGTATTCCAATTCAGTTGTGGATGTTAGAGAGCACATCAGTTGATATACAAGCTAGGTAACGGGGCTGGGTTCATCGTGTGGTTTACTTACGTTGACTTTACGAGCGAGTTTATATCCAGGGGCTTGTATTTCAATTCAGTTGTGGATATTAGAGAGCACATCAGTTGGTATATAAGCTAGGTAACGGGGCTGGGTTCGTCGTGTGGTTTACTTACGTTGACTTCACGAGCGAGCTTATATCCAGGGGCATGTATTCCAATTCAGTTGTGGATGTTAGAGAGCACATCAGTTGGTATACAAGCTAGGTAACGGGGCTGGGTTCATCGTGTGGTTTACTTACGTTGACTTTACGAGCGAGCTTATATTCAGGGGCTTGTATTTCAATTCAGTTGTGGATATTAGAGAGCACATCAGTTGGTATATAAGCTAGGTAACGGGGCTGGGCTCGTCGTGTGGTTTACTTACGTTGACTTCACAAGCGAGCTTATATCCAGGGGCATGTATTTCAACTTAGTTGTGGATTTTAATATAAAGTATACGTAAGTAATTACTTACCTTGTAATAATTTATTATTTACTAGCTGCTGCCCGCGGCTTCGCACGCGTGGACTACAAGTAATATCACAGAGGGATAAAAATTAGAGTACTTAAGTTGTATTATATTTTATTTTTTATGGTAGTAAAATATAACAGAAAATATTATCTAGCTAGTACTACTATTTATAACTATAATGCCTCTTTATAAACAATATTCGATGTGGTCTGGTTTGGAACGTAAACAAATAGTTTGTTTGGTTGACTCACACGGGAGAAAGCCACATAGAGCAGGCCGTGTGAGAAACAGCCGACGCTGAGATCTACGCCGGCAACACGCAGCGTCTGGCCTTGGGCTTTGTTTATGGTCATAGCGTAACATAAGCTCACTGGGAACTGTACGCGTTTGAAATTGAAAGGGTAATTATTGAGAATCAGTGGAATTCGTGGTATAAAGACTCTTTGACCGGCGCCACATCCCGACAAAATCTCCGCTTCTATAATGTTACGCTGCAGAGAAATAACTTTCAGTCTTGTCCCGTTGCATAATTTTGGGGGACTTAGATTTCTTAACAAAATAATTGGGACGCCAATTTTTAAAGTAATGTTGTGAGCTGGAAGTCCGGGAGCGCTCAGAGAATTAAGAAATTCAACGGGATAATTGGTAGCGTCATCTTGCTCCATTACTCTATTGATAGAAGTATACTCTACTACTTCTCCTTCAACATGGTTGAGTATATCCAAGTTGATTCTTACTGCTTGGTCATTTCGCGGAGTCAAAATTGCTCTTTCGCAAAGCCATAAGTTCTCATGACTTGTTATTTGATTTGCTTCACCATATACGGAGGAGATAAGTTCTTCAATTGAATTAACAGTGTGGCAGAGATTTTCAGATAATACAATTTCCCCTTTTTCTTCCGGATATGTTCCTTCGCCAATTTTCAGCAACAAATCAGAAAATTCCTGAGCGTTTGTGTTACCTCCTGTTCGCGCCCTCATGTTCACCGTCAAGTGCATCCTTGTGATGTGTCGCCAAAGACTTGAGCTCTTTAAGCATGCTCTTAACTCGTCGGCTTTTGTTCCTCGTGGTACTACTGGCAGCGTTTGTCTAAAATCCCCACAAAACAGCATCGTTACGCCACCCATAGGTTGGTCATTTTGACGGATATCTCTGAGAGTTCTATCAACTGCTTCTACAGCTTTTCGGTGTGCCATAGTGCACTCGTCCTAGATAATTAAACAGCAATCGCGTAAAACTTTCGCTTTATCACTGCTTCTAGAGATACCACATACAGGATGATCATTTATGTCCAAATCTATGGGGATTTTAAACATTGTATGAGCAGTTTTACTGCCGGGTAGCAAAGTGGCTGCTATTCCAGACGACGCTACAGCAAGAGCTATTTTGGCTTGTGCTCGTAATTGTGCCAATATTATTTTAGTGAGAAAGGTTTTTCCCGTCCCACCAGGTGCATCTAGAAATATAATTTCTCCTGTAGCATTCTCAGCACTGTGACATACTCGGTCAAATATAGTGCGCTGTTCTTCAGTAAGACTGTGGACTCCGGTTCGTAACGTTTCAGCTAATTCAGCTGGATCATAATTTATTTCTGCAGCGTATTCTCTATTAATACGTTCCCCTTCTATGGTCGGCGCTGGCAAACCATACTGAGGGAGAGAATCACCACCCATAGATGTAACTAAATCTTGTACAGCTACTAAGCATTGATTGATAGCAATATCTCGTAATCTGTGGTTAAGGTCACCGTCAATATTTTGCCTTATATTCCTAAAAAAGTCTTCCCCTAGTCTATCTTGATATTTTTGCCACAATTGCTCAGCATTTGAAACACCACAAAATACCAGTAATACAGCAAATAAATGACGCAAGCGGTGTGGACAATCACTGATGCATGCATCGGCTAGGGCGTCATCCCAATGCTGGTCATCTTCGAGTAAATTTCGGGCTCGGCAAGCATCTCGATAGGTAGGATATTGGACACCATTGACCGTTCGAAGGTCGGCAAATGAAGTAGGCCCCCGCACTGTATGCAAAAGCAGGCGCATATAGAAGCACTCTGCATTATTTGGGTGGACCGTGTACACTCTACCTATGGCGTGTTCTTTATATATACCGGGAATACCATCTACAGCTCTGCCACGCCTTCTTCGGTTGAAAACGCCTTGTTGCTTATTATAGGTGTAATACGACGGAACTTCCTCGTACAGTAGAATTTTGGCGAATTCGTCGATTTCACAAAGCCGAAAGAATGCCAGCAAAGTAGTTTGTCTTGGGGTTTCTAACCGTTCTGCAACATTATCAGGGTTGAAATATATTCTTTGTCCCCCCTCGAGATGAATATCTAGATGTGTCACTGGTGGCGATCTTTCATGAATTGGAAAACTCAAAATGCGCCGCCTCGGAAGAGCTAATATATCTGCCTGCCTGAAATCTAGTTATTTCGTCATTTTCAATATGTCTAAAAGTAAACGTGGCCTGGTCACTGCCTTTATTTACATATTTGCATATATATTTAATTTTATATTTATAAAGATTTAACGCTATTGCACATTTCTACTTTGATATGTCCTTGAAACGTTTTGCTGAGTACGGGTGAATAGGGCACGACCCATCTATTATCGATAACTACTTCATGTCCATTTGATCTTATTGTAGCCGTAAACCCACCATGCTCGGGTGACCGTCGGCGGTAAGATGGATAGCCGTCTTCACCCGTTATCGTGTGCTCTGTCAGTGCTTTAGGATATCTCTTAGAACAGCAACCGTCTTTCATGCACGGAGAGTTTCTATTCATTGCCCCGCACGGTCCGTGCACCATGTGTGTTTTTATGATGTCATACAATACAGGATCCTGGTTACGATCCGGAAATTCAGCATTTATCAATTTGTCGACATCGTTAGGACGAATTTTCTCCTCTAGCCATAGCAAAATATGTGCGTGAGGCAAACCACGCTTTTGCCATTCTACGCTATACATATAGCACAGAGCTGATCCAAATACATTTTGTTTAGTGAGCAGGTTTATCATCAACTTGAGCTTTAAATGGAAAACCCTTGCTATTATGTCATGACGATCATACGACTCTTGATTTTCAAAGAGTTCCTCTGTTATTTCTGTCCATTTTGGATTCGTCGTGAATGTAATAAAAAGGTCAGGTCGGCCATATTTTCAGACATAACAGAACGCGTCCTGCGTACGTTCGTGCATGTAACGGGGCCCGCCTGTAAAACTGGATGGGAGAATTACTAATCGCCCCAGATTTTCAGTACCACTGTCGTTTTGCATAGCATCTCTTAGGTGCACATACTCTTCAGCACGTAAGCGTCTTTGGTTAGTGCGTATATATACTAAGCGTTCTGTCTCAATTTTAGCGTACATATCTACAATGAATTGGCTGAACAGCCCAATCTTTGCAAGTGAGCAAAGCGGTTTTGTCGTATTTGCAGCAGGTAAGCGTAGAATTGTTGTGCTGAAATTTTTTTTGTTAAGTTAGGTAATCTCGTTATAGGGTTAACTTGATGCAATCCATAGTTGTATCCGTCTTCCCCGTGACAATAAATCAAGGGGTATTGTAATGCATCGTAAGACCGATGGGTTTCACAAATACGGTGCAGGTGGTCGTCTCGAGTACGTAGCACGATATCACGCCGCTCGCATTCTTGGTCCACTAAAACAGCTGCAACTTCATTTGCGACAGGGGCATTGTATCTACCTGGATGTCCGTCAATGGGTCGTTTGTCTGCGCTTGTAACAAATTTAAAATCATCGTTTTGCCCTTGCGGAACAGACTCCAATGCAGCTTTAAAACTATGCACATACGGGTTGATTTCATGCAGCAAATTTTGAAGCAGGCAAATCAAATTATTTTTAAGTTGTGGAAAAATTTGGTTTCTTATATTTGCCTGTTCATTATAATCAGATATGAAATATATTTGAAGAAACTTGGGTTCGTTTTCAGGCAGTGAAGAACCTATTAGGTGGTAAACCTGCCCCTGAACCTTAAAGGTGGGCATAAATGGCCCTTTCGTTATTTTCTTTGCACCAAACGATGTCATCTGGAATGCATTATTATATGAACGAATATTTTCCAAGAAGTGTTTAGATTGTGGATGATCTCCATTTAGCAGCGCTTTTAAAAGTTCTGGCGGCTCTAGAAACAATGAAATATGTACTTTTCCACTCGCACAACACATTCCGCTGGTTTCTTTTTGCCATCTGAGAGCTTCACAAAAATCACATTTTAAAATCATTCCACCCACAAATGAAAATGAAGCATAATCAATTCTGGGTGAGTATGTAAACCCACTTTTTTTCTTTTTCTGTCCAGGGGTATTGTTCGTCAGAATCAAGGTCAAACTCTTCAGATGAAACCGACCTTCTGTTGAGTAAGTGTCGAAGTCGATCGGACTCCAAGCGTGCTTGACGTTGTTCTTCTGATTCATGCTGTCTTATTTCATGTATTCTCTCTCTTTCTCTTAGTAACGAATCCTCACGATCCTGGCGCATAAGCTCATAGTTTTCCCTGGCCAATTCTAATCGTTGCTGGTGTTGATCATCCCTTTCTAAAGCACTAATAATATTTTGACGATATCGAGCGTTACTTAAGCGTTCCTCACGTTGGGTAAAAGTTTGTGAGGCATAAGATAATGTATGGCGCTCGCGATCAGCTGTTAGACGTACCTCTCGTTCTTGACTCGTTTCTGAGACTCGCGACAACGCATGACGTTCACGATCGGCTGTTAGTCGTTGCTCTCTTTCTACGTTGGTTTCCAGCGACCGAGAAGCAGACGTGCGGGTGCGTTGTGAGCTTAAGCGGGACTCTCTTTCCGTAAACGTCTCTGAGACTCGCGACAACGTATGACGTTCACGATCGGCTGTTAGTCGTAGCTCTCTTTCTATACTGGTTTCCTGCGACCGAAAAGCAGACGTGCGTGTGCGTTGTGAGCTTAAGCGGGACTCTCTTTGAATAAACGTCTCTGAGACTCTAGATAAAGAATGGCGTTGCCGATCAACTGTTAGTCGGGCTTCACGCTGAGAAGGATTTTCCATAGCGCGAGCAGTAGCCTGGCTGTGTCGAGTCGCAGTAAGTCTTGCCTCATGATCATCGTTACTTTCTTGGGATCTAAACAACCTAGATCTTTTAGCTTCTCTCGAGTACTGAGAAAGATTTGACCTTTTTCTAGGCATCATGAAGAAACAAACCGTGAAAGTATTCGCCGATAGAAATATATATTCTTTTGAAAATGCACTTTGTGGTTATTTACGAAATAATCGGAATTATCACAGAATGACTTTCAAATATAAACAGATAGGTAACGTAGTTACAAAAACAATGCCTTTCGACGCTAGACAGCGCTGCATGTTAAACTTTTTTTACTCGACGCTACCATGGACTCTTCCGTGATTTTGTGATTTTCAACAATGGTTTTTTAACCATCCCACGGGAACCCTTTAATATTCCGAAATAAAAATTATCTAAGATGTTGACCAGGGATATTAGGTATTACCATGCAAAATTTCATTCAAATCCGTTCAGCCGTTTCGAAGATTAGCCCGTGCAAACAGACAAACCGACAAACAGACAGAGAAATAAGAAATTCTAAAAAATTTTTTTTTTGTATTTTCTTTTTATTTACATCACCCTGACTTCGTTTTAAGCATATTTTTCATTTGTACAGACATTCGACCTCTACGATTTTATTATATGTATAGATGTACACACAGTAAATGTTTACAGGTGTTTATATTTTGTGTTAGATTATATCCCACCAAAAACATTCTGTAAAAAATTGCCAAGCCTCGCTGGAGCTGCTGGTTTATCTCTAAAAAGTAATGAAATCTAGACAAAGTCGTGCCAAGTTTAAGGTTCCTTACTGCGATTTCTTCAATATTATTATAGTTAATATTGTGTGACTGTACACTGCTGGTTGGAGTTGCAAAAGACCCCCAATCACTCAAATATGTTTTTTTCCAAACCAACCATCTTCTAGATCAGAAGAATCAAACACTTTGTATAAACGAAGATTTATGTAGGTTAATTAGATATCAAAGACATTAAAATTATATTTAGATATCATAGTTATTTCATATATAATACATAGTTTGCCAGTTTTTAAGTCTGTCCTTAAGCGGGGGCCCTAGTCTGCTATTTTTATAAATTTGTCATTCCAACGCGATTCCATTGTCATTGTGCTTTAAAAGTTCGTAATCTGCTGAATTCATAACGATCGATCAATTATCTCAGTCGGCTCGTAATGTAATGGTGATAGAATGACATTGCCGTATTGCCGTTATTATAAAACCCGTTAATAGCAATGAGTTTCTAAAAACCAATACTCGATTTGAACATTTATTAATATGGAGTGCAGTCGCAGTGATTGCCCACTGGAATGTCATAATGACGCCATTTTGTTAGTAGATTACGAAACTTGTCAAAATCCGTCATTATGAGATCACTGATCGACTATTCTGGTACAATTGTAATAGCAGACTAGGGCCCCGGGTATCACCGCCACTAAGGAGTGGCGGTGATAGTCCAATGCAATATAAGTTGAAGCTTTCTAAATACATATGAAGTAAGAATTTAACCTGAAAATATTTTCTTAATTTTCCTGATCTCTGATAGAGCAGCGGTGGACTATAAGTGGTATCTATATATAGGATTTACTTTGTTAAGATTGTTGTTCAAATTTATATCATCACCACTGCTGTCAAAACGATGCAGTGAAGGAAAACTTCGTGAGGCAACCGGCATGTATTAGAAGCAAAAATTTCGAAGGCATGTGACATTTAACAACCCGCACTGGGCCTGTGTAGATTACGGCCCACTCTATCTCATCCACAGGAGGCATGTGTCCCAAGAGTGGGAACATTTTATGTTGATTGTATATTCCTGATCTCTGTCTCAATATGTCAACAATACATGCAATTTCTCTATATTTATGAAAAGCGAAAAAGCGGGTATCAGCGCCACTCGTTAGTCATGACTGTGTTTGTTTGTTTGTTCCGCTTTCACGCCAATCGATTGCTTTGAAATTTTGCAGACGTAAAGATAGAAGTCCAGATAAAATAACACGGTACTTTTTATCCCGGAAGAATCGATATTCCCAAGGAAAATCTAAAAAGCGATGTAACCTAATTCCACACGGGTAAAGCCGCGGGCGGAAAGCTAGTGGATTATATTTTGACCAAATTTTGAGTGAAATTTATTGAAGCCTAATTTGTTTATTTGATTTGTGTAATGTTATGTTTGAGTTGAAAAGTTAGTAGTAGTTAGTAATCGTTCGACTATTTCTTCGTGTAAACTAAAAAGTATAAAAGCCAGTTTATTCTTATCCAGAGTTTTTATCAAAGCAGAAGGTGAGGCATTCCCAGCAGTGGTATGCTGTAAGCTAGATTAAATTAGAAGATATATGTTTCCCACTACGCTGAATTTTTGCAAAGACATTTTTTTTATGTAGCAATAGTAGAAGGGGAATTACCATATCTCTAATGCAGCTGACACCAGCGGAGGGTTAATCATCAGATACTTCAGCCTTCGATTTTTGACATCAAATGAAGCGGCCTGCCGAGTTGAATATTTTTTGTAAAGGCGGTATGTCGATCTCTAATAGTTTGGTTGGGCTCTTGTGATTTCTAGTCAGGGTCACCAGATGCTCCAGATCTTAGATCAAGATCTTATCCTAGTTTTTTATAGTTGTAAGTGACAATTGAACCCTACCTCTGTACCAAACCTCAGCTCTCTGAGTTTATGGGAAGTACTAGTTCTATTTTGATGATCATTTGGTGAGTGAGTGAATGCGAAATTCTGCTTTCGCTTAACCTCGGAACTAAACGATTTACAGACTTGAAATTTTGAATTTTATGTAATTGATTATAGCTTACTTGATGAACAACATTTCTTCCTTCTGATCTTAGCAATGGTTACTGCAGACCATAATTTTAACCCAAATAGGTGCAAAGTTCTCATCAATATAAATGAATGAAGTCCAAACACAAAGTAACTACTGTAAACCGTTGAAGAGTCCCCTAACTGCTCTTCGTCTTCATCATAAGACCTCTAATGACAATCCAAAATTTATCTAGATGTAAAACTCTTATCAATATAAATTTATCAGGCACAACACAAGGTAGCTGCTGTGAATCGCTGAGGAGTTCCTTCGATTGTCTCTCGGCTCCATCATCAAATCTACTCCAGACCTTCATTATAACCCATATGGGTGCAAAATTCTCATCAATATAAATGAATTAAGTCCAAACACAAGAAACTGCTGTAAACCGTTGATTAGTACCCGGAACTGGCCTTTGTTTTCATCATCAGAGCCTTTATGACAGTCACAACTCATCGAGGTGTAAAGCTCTTATCAATACAAATTAATCAAATATAAACACAAGGTAGCTGCTGTGAATCGTTGAGGAGTTCCCTCTTCCGTCTAGGGTCTTCATCATCAGATCTACTGCAGACCTTCATTTTAACCCTCATGGATGTAAAGTTCTCATCAATATAAATGAACAAGTCCGAACACAAAGTAGCCTCTGTAAACCGTTGAGGAGTACGCGGCACTGACCTTTGTCTTCATCATCAGAGCCTTTATGATAGTCACAACCCATCGAGGTGTAAAGTTCTCATCAATACAAATTAATCAAACATAAACACAAGGTAGCTGCTGTGAATCGTTGAGGAGTTCCCACGACTGTCTCCCAGCTTCATCATCAGATCTACTCCGTACCTTTATTAAATTGTAGTGTTTTATAATACTTATTGAAAATACTTAGAAATGATCTAGTCACCCCTTCGATTTTTGAAAGTTACCCTTGATTTCTCTGGTCTTCCATCATCAGATCCTGACCTGGTAACTATGGGACCACCTGGATAGTATAACCTTTCAAACAAAAAGAAATTTGGAAATCGGTCCAGGCGTCTTAGAGTAATCACTGTTTTTTTTAATCAGGGCCACCAGGTACTTCAGATCTTCGATTATCCTAGTTTTTATATTTTTCCCTTTATGTGACCATTAAACCAGCCAGGGTTTAATGGTCACATATCAACTTTCACCTCTCTGAATTTATGGGAAGTACTAGTTCTATTTTGATGATCATGAGTGAGTGAGTGTCGAAAATACGGAACTATACTTTCGTTTAACTTCAGATCTAGCTAAGCTACAGACTTGAAATTTTAGATTTTAAGTGTGTTAATTTAGCTTACTGGATGACCAACATTTCTGCATTCTGGTAATATCCAGAGGTTCTTAAATAGGGGCCTGAAAATGCAGCGAAATGGTTTTTTTTTTATTATTACCTTATAAACTAGCGCTTGACCGCAATCCCGCCTGATGTGTGATGGTAAGCAGTGATGCGATCATTAATGGTAAAGCGCGCTTGTTTATTAAGAGCCAAAGGTAAAGATAAAGCTAGAGGTAAAGATGGTACGGCAGTGTTTGCTTCGCGCTCGACTTGGCGGGGGCACTACCGTGCCCCCAGATCCAGTCGGTTGGCAATCATCGCGAGGACGGCGTTGTCGCTGCCCCGCACTCTATGCACCAGAGACGCGCACCGCTTACGCATTGTGGTGTGAAAGCAGTCGGTACGAGCCTCTGCGAACATGCCCGAGGCGCTGCAGTGGCGGGGCAACCTCAGCATTATTGAACTGGACGCGGAGAGCGCTATATGCTGCACGAGTATAATCAGCCCACAAGCTGCACGTGTAGAGGGACGTACAGTAAGCTAAGAGCGTTATCTTTACCTCCCTCGAACAATTCACAAACCTACGCGCTATCATATTACCCCTAACTGACAACGCCCTCCGCTCCCGCTCAATGTCCAGATCGTCTTTCAGGTCAGCTGTAAGAATGTGGCCTAAGTATTTAACTTGCATCACCTTCTCAAGCGGTGCTTTATCTATAAATACAGGAGGCACACTCTTCAGCAAACTAGCACCAAACACCATGAATTTACTTTTACCTGCATTATATTTCAACCCATGGATAGAGGCATACTCTTCACAGGTCCCCAACAGTTTCCTAAGACCGCAGACCGATGCGCTCAGCAGCACCATGTCATCAGCATAGCTCAAATTATTGACGCATACTCCGTCTACATGGCAACCAACATGTTGACTGTTCAGCCTAACGATCAGGGCGTTCATTTAGAGGTTGAAGAGCGCAGGAGAGGTCAGCCCCCCTGTCTCACCCCGCACTCCAATTTATAGGGCTTTGATATTACACCCGCCCGTCTGACGCTATTGGTCTGGTGTCTGTACCAATATTTTAATATATTCAAGAGTTCCGGGGGTAACCCAATACTCTCCAATTTCTCTTACAGTATGTTATATGACACCAGGTCGAAGGCTTTGGAAAGATCGAGGAAGCACGCGTACACTGGTGTTTTGCGATCAGTATAATACCTGACGACATGCCTAAGACTCAAAATCGCAGTTTCTGTGGACAGTTTGGGCCGAAATCCAAACTGATTGTCATGAAATGACGGATATTTACCTAGGCGATTATTAATCACGCCATCAAACACTTTTGCTATAACTGTTGCGAGTGAAATAGGTATGTGGTCTTGTTCTTAACCACAGGCACTACTACAGTTTTCATTAGATCAGCAGGTAGGTAACAATGGCTCATACATAGAGAATAGAACATTGCTAGCACTCTCGATATATGCGCGCCTGCATGTTGCAGATGCTCAATGCTGAGCCCATCATAGCCTGTGGATTTACCTTTAGTCATCGTCTTTATAAAAGTAGCAATTTCTTTAGCATTATTTTTTTCCCCACAAGACCACTAGGCATCTCAGCAGTGGGCACCCCAACTCCTTGATCTAGTGGAGACCGAACACGGAAATGGCCTCCAAATATGTCAGCAATTTCTTTAGAGTCACTCACCCCACCGACGCACATCGGAAGGCCAGGTTTCAGAGTAACGCTGTTAGTGGATTGCCAGAAACTCTCCGGAAGTCTCCGGATTTATGTTTCTCTGCAATGGCATCCATTTTCAACTGATCTTCATGATCCTGACACCATTTAAGCCTTGATTTAAATTCCTTTCTGTTTTCATATTGTTACGGGCTAGGGGTACTAAAACGCCGGTTAAGGATTGCGAAGTTTATTGGCAACGAAGGTACAGTCGATTGTAGGCAATGACAAGTAGAATGTTGCTGACGTTGCACCGAAGTCTTCCTCTTACGTCCACGAAGTCCGTATCGTAAACACACAATAACACTACAGATGTTACTTCACGTAGTACTCGAAGTTCTCGTTGTAGTTGTCGCAGTAGGTCTTCTCAAAGATCGCTTCTTAACTGTCGCTTGTTGTTGTATCGCTAGTCGAATGCAGACTGACTCTGCGCCGGCGTCACGCCGCTATTATATAGGTCAGCTGATCGAACCTTCCAGATTCGTCTAGACGTAATAATAATACCGCATAACTTCGAGGTCATTTAGTAAGTACCTACGGTAATTCCCGGAAACGGGTTTCTGGAAATTTCGATGTCGACACTTTGTTGTCAAAATTGTTGAGACCTGTACCATTCGATAAGTCTAGCAATGCGTTTTTATATTGCACTTTTTGAGTGCAATATATAGTGTGGAGTGGCACACGGTCAACATCGAGTCTGTTTTAAAAATTTCTTTAAAAATAGTTATAACGTAAATGTAAACAAACCTGTGGTATAATTTAAAGTGTTAGCATGCTTAGAGGACTATACAGTGTTATCTTCAAAAAAACTCAGGTGCAAAGTGATGAAATACGGATCGAACGAGTGATATTGAACTTGGATTAAATCGACACCTTCCGTATTGAACTAAAACAGTGTATTTTAAGGTCGGAACCCTAATCCCCGTAGAATCAGTGCAGTGGTCTCAATTGTCTCGCTCGCTCGACGACCGCTTCGTCTCGTCATTGCGATGGGTGTACCTTATCGCAGCTTCGCACTACCTACCAGTATACATTATACAAGCTGTTGCGCGCTTCACCTGCGTATTTAACTCGTTCTATTGTACTTTGGCTTTGAAATCATGCCCCGTGTACGGCGCACACCGCCACCAGAGACACCGAAGGCTGTACTTACGATGTCCGACTCGGATATTCCACAGCTGTTATCTAGTGGCCCGAGTGATAATGTTAACGCTGCGTCGCGGTCTAACAAGCGCCCTCGAGCTTGCTTTTCTCCAGGTACCGAACTTCAAGATTTTAAATCGGAAATTCATCAGATGTTAAGATCGTGGAAAGAGGAACAGCAAGCCTATCTTACCAAATTTTGCGATGATCATACTTTCTCCTTGAACAAGTTAGTATCAGAATTGGCTGAAATTAGACGACAAACCTTGGAAATTCAAAAGTCGCATCTCGAATTTGAAAAAACTCTTAATTTTATAAGTATACAGTATGATGATATGTTAAAGCAAACTAACGCGTTACAAAAGGAGAAAGAATTGCTCAGAGAAACTGTACGGAATCTGGATACAAAAATTCATGACCTGCAGCGCTTATCCCGCCCTTCTAGCATTGAGATCCGGAACATACCCCTCAGGGAAGGTGAGGCAGCGGCGGACCTCCACACAATTATTACTAAAGTGGGCTCGTCAGTTAACGTATCGCTCAATAACACCCATGTGCGTGACGTATACCGGCTCCCGGGAAAGCCGGGCAGCGTCAGGCCGATTGTGGCTGAGTTCTCGACTGTTTCGACTAAAAACGAGCTGCTGGCAGCAGTCCGCGACTATAATAAAAAGCACCCAAATGATGACCGTATAAATACCCAGACCATTGGCTTGGCCGGTGAGCCCCGGCCGATTTACATATCAGAGCATCTTTCTGCCGGCACGAAAAAACTCTTTTTTGCTGCCAAGGAATTCGCGAAACTTAAAGGATATGTTTTTTGTTGGACTACAAACGGAAACATATTCCTGAGAAAAATCGCAGGAGCCAAGCCAATACTCGTTAAATCGGAACAAACTCTTCATGACCTACAACATTCAGAAACTCTATGACTACGGCACTCAGCGATGTACCTGCTTCTTTTGATGTTATTCATCCTAATTATTATAATATTAACTAAAATAATTTCTTTAAAGTGCTTAAAGTTGTAATTAATCCTTTTTATATAACTTTACTAGCTTTCCGCCCGCGGCTTCGCCCGCGTGGAGTTTGGTTATATCGCGCTTTTTAGATTTCCCTCGGGAACATCAAACTTTTCCGGGATTAAAGGTAGCCTATATTCTTTCTCAGGGTCTAAAGATTGTCTGTGCCAAATTTCATCAAAATCGGTTGAGAGGTTTAAGCGGGAAAGCGTAACAGACAGACAGACAGACAGACAGACAGATAGACAGACAGACAGACAGAGTTACTTTCGCATTTATAATATTAGTATGGATTTCTTGCTTTAACCGAATGCATCAACGGGTGAGACTTTTTTTTTTAAAAATGTACGATGTATGGTACCAGGGTAGCACAAAAGTGTAGGAGAAGTCGAAACAATGAAGCTCATTCATCATTATTAATCTAATATTACATGGATGAAGTTTTATTTTGCCTACTTTGAGGAGGTGCAAGGTACCAGGGTGGCACAAAAATGTAGGAGAAGCCGAAACAATGAAGTTCATTCATTAATGATAAACGCACAGGATATTGTAATCGTTTGAACTCAAATGGCATATCAATTGGGATCATAGGGATACTCCGTAACATACAAACTTCTCCTTTTGATATACCAGTTGAAATCGTAGATTCAATTAAATTTCGCAATAAGTTTTTCACTGTCAATCTGGTGCCATTACACAGTTTTGGTGGATTAAAAAAAATACAAAGAAATTGGCATTGAATTTTATATATATAGAAGATGAGATGATGATCCACCGTTCATTGAATTCATTTGTGAAAACGTGATAAATGAAGAACCGCTCGGCGGATTTTATTCAAACTTCACACAAACCATCTACTAATTAGTCACAACAAAGCCTAAAAATTTGGTTTGGATAGGTGAGTCCGTTCCTGAGTTATAAAATTACAAAGAAAGTGGCAGCTGACCCGGCGAACTTTGTTCCGCCTTGAAGGCAATATCACATGATCCAATTTTTTACTTTTTAAATTAGGGTAACACAAAAGTGTAGGAGAAGTCGAAACAATGAAGCTCATCATTTCGGTTGAGCATAATCACCACGCTTGCTCAATGCGGGTTGGCGATTTCAGACGTAAATTCCACGTTTCCTGATGTTTTCCTTCACCTTGCATAAATGCATCTAGCTCTGAGAAGAAACGCCGAAACAAACTCAGAGGTCATTGATGGGACATTATGATATTACTGGCCAAAAGGAAAATAAAATAAAAGTTTTATCAATAAAGTTCCGCCTTAAAAGCAATTTGGCATGGTTTTATTTACTACTTTTTAAATTAGGATAATCTATATATATTAAAGAAAGTCGAGTTAATTACACTATTTATAACTCAAGAACGCCTGAACCCATTTGGCTGAAAATTGGTAGGGAGGTAGCTAAGAACTGGGAGAAGGACATAAGATATCCTTGTTACCCCGTTCCCGTCGGTTTTGTGTGAATGAATGAACTTCATTGTTTCGACTTCTCCTACACTTTTGTGCGACCCTGGTACCTTGCAACTCCTCAAAGTAGGCAAAATAAAACTTCATCCATGTAATATTAGATAAATAGATAATAATGATGAATGAATGAGCTTCATTGTTTCGACTTCTACACTTTTATGCGACCCTGGTACCTTGCAACTCTTCAAAGTAGGCAAAAGTAATATTAGATTAATAATGATGAATGAGCTTCATTGTTTCGACTTCTACACTTCTGTGCGACCCTGGTACCTTGCAACTCCTCAAAGTAGGCAAAATAGAACTTCATCCATGTAATATTTATTAGATTAATAATGATGAATGGAGCTTCATTGTTTCAACTTCTACACTTTTGTGCGACCCTGGTACCTTGCAACTCCTCAAAGTAGGCAAAATGAAACTTTATTCATGTAATATTAGATTAATAATGATGATGAATGAGGCTTCATTGTTTCGACTTCTCCTACACTTTTCTGCGACCCTGGTACCTTGCAACTCCGAGCTTCATTGTTTCGACTTCTCCTACACTTTTGTGCTACCCTGGTTAACAGATTGACAACTGAAGTTAGCTAAAATAATTGAGTTTCTGGAAGCCGACCACTATTTATGTACTATATGTATTTTGAGACTATGCAATTTTGTCGCGTTCGCGATTCACTTTCACTTTTGTTGAGTTTCAGAACGCGATATTAGATCCTCTAACGCGCACGCGAATTTGAACTTTATGCAGCGGTAATAAATTACAAATTGACTCTCCATTTTATTTAGAAAACGTTTGTATGGGAAATAGAAAAATGCTGTTTTGAGGATTTTCCCGGCAGTTATTCGAATTTTTCTCACCTTTTAAACCTTCCCTAGACCTCCACGAATAATTCAAGACCAAGATAAGATAAATCCGTTCAGCCGTTCTCGAGTTTTAGCGAGACTAACGAACAGCAATTCATTTTTATATATATAGATTAGACAGCAGACACCCCTTAGGTGGTAAGGTAACCACGACATACCGCGTCACATCCTATTACTGGACTAAACATTCTATAACAAATAAAACACATTCACATCTAGCACGGCTTTACACACACACATTTACAAAAACATTTCACTTCAACAGGACACTTCGACGGCGTCTATTCATAATATTATATTGTTTCGCAATACCAATTGGCTATCTTTGCATAATTAATCGCTATCTCCTGATAAGAGCTCTTATTGAAAATATGAACTCTAATCATAGCAACTTTCTGTATCTCTTTTTTGACTTATTTCCGCATTTTTAAGTTATACCAGGATCATTAAAGTATTTTATTTTTTAAATTCGATAATCTAATAGAAATAGCTAATGACCTTGACGAACTAGCTGTCGCAACCTCATCCCTTGGTAGTGTTGATTCCTTTTATCATGAAAACCCAATTCAAACTTCATTCAAAGTTGTGTGCCAGAATATAAGAAGTATTAGCTGTAATTTTCCCAGTTTTGTGACATTATTGGAAAGATCGAAAACAAAGTGGGACTTAGTTGTATTGACAGAATGTTGGCTTCCCCGCACTCATTCCATTCCCCAGTTGCAGGACTATGAATACCTCTATACACTTAATAATTTAACTCAAAATGAAGGTGTGGTTGTGTATTACAAGTCTTCATTGCGATTGAAATCTGAAGAACCTATACTTATGGACGCCAACTGCCTCATGTTAGAAATTAACGATAACACAATTGTTCTTGCAATATACAGACCGGCTGGTTATAGAAACACATCTAGATTTATTGAGTCCCTAAATAAACTTTTATGTAATTATTCCGCTTATTCAAATATCATTCTTTTAGGAGATATTAATGTCGACATCTCATCAAATAATAGTGACTCCAACTCGTCTTCATACTTAAACCTGTTAGCCTCCCATGGTATGTTACCAGCGCATACAATCCCCACACATAGTCTAACATGTCTTGACCATGTATTTCTTAAGTCAAGGTTACCTGCTTATTGTTACATAGCTGAAAGTTCTATTACTGACCACGATTGTATATTCTTTGCAATTAAACTAAATTCCCGAAACCATAAGCCCTTTGCAAAAGTAATAAAAAAAATAAACTATAGCACCTTGGACAATGATATGAACTCGATTGACCTTTCCCCAGTATATAGTGACAATGATGTCAACACTTCCACAAATTATTTTATTTCAGCACTAAATCAAGCAATTATAAATAATACTACAACGTTTAAGACCTCTAATAGGAAAATTATTAAGAAACCCTGGATTACCAAGGGTCTGTTGAGATGTATGAGGAACCGTGACAATATGCATCGAAAACTAAAAGAACTCAAAAATAAAGACCAATTTAATAAAACGCTAGAGGTAACGTACAGAAGATATCGCAATTTCTGCAACGATCTTTTAAAAAAAATAAGAGCTGAATATGAGAGGGCTGAAATCAGCAAAGCTGCTGCTACTAGCAACAAAAAACTCTGGGAGGCCGTAAAGACAGTCACGAATACAAAAAAATGCGAGGACATCCCTACTGAACTAATAAAAAATAGTTCCCGTGACGACTTAAACAATATAAATTCATTTTTTGCAACCATGGGCAAAAATCTTGCTGAAAAAATATCACTTACAAGTAGTAACAACCGCTTTCCGGAGGTACACACTAAAAAGTCATTCACACAATCTTTTGTTTTACTTCCCACTGATATAGTTGAGGTTGAACAAATCATCTTAGGACTCAAAAATAAATGTGCTGTTGGTCGCGATAACATACCTGCAATCTTTCTAAAGCGTTATCGAGAGGTTCTACTTCCACCTTTAACTTATATTTGCAATCTTGCTTTTACAACTGGCGTTTTTCCCGACTCTTTAAAACTTGCCGAAATTCACCCTATACATAAAGGGGGAAGCAGGGACTGTGTCAATAACTTTAGACCAATTTCCATTTTGCCAACGGTATCCAAGATTCTGGAAAGGTTAATAAACAAACGTTTAACTAAGTACCTTGAGTCAAATAAACTGCTGTCACCTTCTCAGTTTGGTTTCAGATCTGGAAAATCAGCTAGTGATGCCGTCCAAGAACTGGTGAACTTTTTTCTACTAATCTCGATAGTAAGCAAAAGGTATTGGTGATCTTTCTGGACTTGGCTAAGGCTTTTGACACGGTCTCTGCCCCGTTGCTCCTCGAGAAGCTGGAGGGGCTTGGAGTGAGAGGCAAGCAACTTGACCTGCTTTCTAATTACCTCACAAATCGCAGGCAGAGAGTAAGGGTTGGTGATATGTGCAGTGATGATCTTGACATCACGTATGGGGTACCGCAGGGCAGCATCCTAGGTCCTACATTATTCTTGACGTATATCAACGACCTGTGTAACCTCAAGTTGCGTGGTGGAAGGATCATTACCTTTGCGGATGACACAGCTCTGCTTTTCCACGCGGACTCATGGGAGAAAGTCTTTCTAAATGCCCAAATTGGTTTTGACATGGTAGCCGAGTGGCTAAAAAATAATAAACTTACGCTTAATGTGTCCAAATCCATGTATATCCCCTTTATATTGAGAAATCACGAAATCCCATCTCACCAAAATCTTACCATAACATCACACATTTGCTCTCTCCAACAGGACAAACCCTGCTCATGTCCTACTCTCAAAAAAACGGCTGGTATCAAATATTTGGGAATTCAGATTGACAATCGTCTTGGCTTTCAGCCACATATAGATTTACTTACAACGAGAACACGAAAATTGATTTACGTTTTCAAGAACCTTCGCCATGTGGCTGAAGCTAGGATTATAGACACCGTGTATTATGCACTAGTTCAGTCAATCTTATCATACTGCATAACGGCTTGGGGAGGAGCCCCAAAGACATCCATGCTGAAGTTGGAGAGAGCTCAGAGAGCCGTTCTTAAAGTTAGTCGTAAACTTCCCTTTCTCTTTCCAACCAAAGAACTTTACGAGCAGTGTAAAGTACTGACAGTTCGGCAATTATTCATTTTGAATACCATCTTACGTAAACATACCCAACTTTTATACAATCCTGTTGAAATCCTCACTAAGAGGCGCAAACACACAGTCTGTAAATCTAAGTCGTTTAAAACTAGCTTCAGTCGTAGATTCTTTTGTTTCCTGGGAGATTATCTTTACAACAAAGCCAATAAAGCCATTTCTATCTACTCCTTATCCTTTTTCAATTGTAAAACAAAAGTCAAAAATTGGCTTCAATCTCACGATTATGATGCCACTGAGAGACTCTTGGAAGTGATCTCATAATAAACAACTCGACACGTCCTACCCACCCACCCACACACACACACACACACACACTCATTTCACATACACACACACACACACACACACTTCACAAATAGACTTCATAACCACAGCCACACATCCACACCCACACTCAAACATCGACACGAACATACCCTAGTTTGCTGTCTAATCTTTTAAATTACTTAATTATTTATTTTGTGTTTTCAGTTTTGCATTTTTTTGTCAATTTTCGTCCATCCCATAATCTTTGTCATCTGTTAGTATACGTTTGTATTAGCTGTGACACGACCGTGTAGTCAGGAGGCCTGGAGACCTGTAACACAGGTTGTCCTAGTACAGGCTCCAGTTTCCACTACATCGTTATATCTTGTATACTTGATTTTGTGTTAAACTTATGTTTAATTGTGTGGTGGAAAAAATAAACGTTTATTATTATTATTATTATTATATTATTACTTTTAAAATGTCTAGATCTGGAAATATACGGCTTAAAAGTTACGTACTGTATGTCACGCGATATTGAACCTTATGCCATCGACATAAGGTCCATTCGTAACAATATCTTATACTCTTATAATATATACACACCCAGTTCTAGGCCTCCCGCACATAACTCATTCCAGAAACCTCGAGCGGTCATAATGGATCGGAGACATTTAAGGTGAAAACGATCTAGGGTACGTATGTGGTGGCGGTACAAACACCATGTCTCAGCGGAATATAGAAGGTTTGGCAGCACAATTGCCATATAGACGGATATTTTCGTAGCTAGCTTAAGGTCATGTGAGCAGAAGACCTTGGAACACAACTTGCTAAACGCTGCAGCTGCAGCTCCGACTCTGCTATTGATCTCAGCATCAAGGTCACACTTAGAACTTATAGTGTTCCCCAGATAACGAAACTTGTCCACTTACTTCAACACATCCTCACCACGCTTTACATTCAGTGTCTCGTGACCGTGAATGTCTTGGCATATCACCTCCGTCTTGTTGACGCTGATTTTTTAGCCGTAGTTACGGCAGGCTTGATGAAAAGCGGACATCAGCTGTTGTAGGCCGTCTGGGGATTCTGCTAAGAAGCACAAATCATCAGCATACATGATCTCAGTAACCAGTGCATGTGAGACTTTGCTGCGAGCCTTAAGTCTAGCCAGATTGAAAAGACCGCCGTCGGTGCGGAAGCGGATGCGAACTCTTTGCGGAACAATTTGCAAGACCTCTCCCACTACCACTGTAAAGTATAAGGCAAACAGAGTTGGTGCTAAGACGCATCCTTGCTTCACCCCACAGGTAACGGGAAAGAAGTCTGTCTGTGCACCGTCTACAGCTTCGCAGCATTGTGTACAGTCGGAGTCTAAGAAGTCTCACAATTTGTTCACAATGTTCAAATGATTTACTCTACGCGAACGAAGTCGCGGGCGGCCGCTAGTAATAAATATACGCCTACTACGTCTGCAGATGTAGATCCAATGATAAAACCCAACTACGACAAAAAACGACGCTGAAACTCCACTCTACCAAGATGCCTTCGTTGTAAATTGACAATAATGTCATACAATACTATTCAGAAGTATGCAATATTCACAATGTTGAGATAAATTTTCATGTTTGGAAAGGCGTAGTCACACGTTGTCAAGGTGCTACGGTAGGTAGGTATATATGTAACGTGTGACTACGCCTTTCCAAACATGAAAATTTATCTCTACATAGTGAATATTGCATACTTCAGAATAGTATTGTATGACATTATTGTCAATTTGCAACGAAGGCATCTTGGTAGAGTCTACTGTGTCAATTTACTTGCAACTACATTAGCAACTTTGTTCAGTTCAGTATTCTGAAAATCTTGTTTATAGTTTTTCAGCGTCGTTTTTTGTCGTAGTTGGGTTAAAACCCATCAAAATAATAAAAAGTAAAAGAACTAAAGTTCTTTTACTTTTTATTATTTGTACTATTTTGGTGTTATTTGTGGCGCAGAATATTAACAAAAGTTAAATTGATGAACTAAAAACTAGGTACTTGACATATTACATCTACACGCACATATAACAACATAAGCCCGAAGGCATATAGTGCAGAGGACATTTTTATGGGAGTTTTAGCCAGTTATCAAACTGTTTCCGTCTTCACCGCGTGGAGTTACTCCCAGCTTATGTCGTTTTCATTAGTGCATTACATTTTCTATTAATGTCCACACTGCTCTACATTGCATAAAGCGATTCACAGTTCCCGTGATCCGCGCTTTACTCTTATCGCTCATATTTAACATCATTAAAGCATTCTTGTAATTATGTAGCTCTTTCACATGATACCAAACACGGTATATTTAATTTAATTTTATATTAACATAGAACTTTTTGTCCGCTAGAGGGCGCCGTACTAAATTTGGTGACAAGCTTTATAGCTCATAACTAACAGAATATCAAGGCCCTTCTAATGGTACTGCAGTGGTCTTATTCTGATAAGTACTTAGTAAAGAAGATATGAACGGAAAGATGTGAATTATATGCAACCAGCCCATGAATACAGGCAAAGTCACAAGAAAATGCTAGCAATATATATATATATTCAAAATGTAGAAGTAAAGCGCTTTCAAATGATACCAAACACGGTATATTTATCTTAACTTTATTTTTTTACTCTGTATGTTTTGTCCGCTAGAGGGCGCCACATTAGATTTTGTGAAACCCCATATAGCCTATAACCAGCCGACAATTAAGACGCTTCTAATGATATGTCATTTGTAGAATTCTGATAAGTAGTTTGGAATTTACGAGGGAACAGATGAACATACATACAAACAAACATACATACATACATACATATATACATACATAGCCTGTCAAAATCATAACCCTCCTTTTGCTTTGCCGTAGTCGGGTAAAAATTGAATGATTGTATTGCAATCTGTTCGGAGATGAAGAGCGGCTGTGTTAGTGGTTATGGTTTCTTTTTACCCGACTACGGCAAAGCAAAAGGAGAGTTATGATTTTGACAGGCTATGTATGTATGTATGTATGTATGTATGTATGTATGTATGTTCATCTGTTCCCTCGTAACTTCTAAACTACTTATCAGAATTCGACAAATGGGATATCATTAGAAGCGTCTTAATTGTCCGCTGGTTATAGGCTATATGCGGTTTCACAAAATCGAATGTGTCGCCCTCTAGCGGACAAAATATACAGAGTAAAAAAATAAAGTTAAGATAAATATGCCTTGTTTGGTATCATTTAAAAGCGATTTACTTGTACATTTTGAATATATTTAAATTGCTAGCATTTGCTCGTGACTTTACCTGTATTCATGGGCTGGTTGCATATTATAATTCACATCTTTTCGTTCATAGCTTCTTACTACTTATCAAAATAAAACCCAACTACGACAAAAAACGACCCTGAAAAAGTATAAAACAAGATTTTCAGAATACTGAACTGAACAAAGTTGCTAATGTAGTTGCAAGTAAATGGACACAGTAGACTCTACCAAGATGCCTTCGTTGTAAATTGACAATAATGTCATACAATACTATTCTGAAGTATGCAATAATCACTATGTGTATGTAGAGATAAATTTTCGTATTTGGAAAGGCGTAGTCACACGTTACATATACCTACCTACCGTAGCACCTTGACAACGTGTGACTACGCCTTTCCAAACATGAAAATTTATCTCTACATAGTTATTATTGCATACTTCAGAATAGTATTGTATGACATTATTGTCAATTTGCAACGAAGGCATCTTGGTAGAGTCTACTGTGTCCATTTACTTGCAACTATATTAGCAACTTTGTTCAGTTCAGTATTCTGAAAATCTTGTTTTATACTTTTTCAGGGTCGTTTTTTGTCGTAGTTGGGTTTTAGTTTTTACTTTTTATTATGCCTTGAAGGTTTATACTCTTTCAGAAATAAATTGCAGAATTGGTTATTAAATAGTTAATTGTTATCATTGTTACTTTGGTTATTGTCAATGGTTGGTTTTGTTTTTTTTTTATGTTCATGACTCTGTGCAGTACACCGATAGACCCATTTTCTTGTTATCAAGGGTTTCATAATTAGATTATTTATGGTTACACTTTCATTAATTATATTTAAATAATGTGACTCTCTATCTGTATTGGCTTGTAGTTGAAGTCCCTGCGTTTATGGAGTACTTCAGGGCGAACATGTTCTTCGTTCATCAATCGTTGATATGTTTATGTGTTGTTAATGCTCATTTTAATATTTACTTGCATACACCTGATTTTGTACCCTTGTATACCCTTCAACGGACAAGTCACATAACATAATAACAAAAAAATCGCAGTAAGGAACCTTAGACTTGGCATGACTTTGTATAGATTTCATTAATTTTTAGAGATAAACAAGCAGTTCTATCGAGACTTGGCTAGTTTTATACAGAATGTTTTTGGTGGGATTTCATTTATTTTAGTACAAACGTTACTATAATATTGATTTTCTTATTTGACACAGTTTTTTTCCTAAGGTAAGGCATTTGCCCAGCAGTGGGATGCTATATTAAATTAGAAGATGTGTTCCACTTTGCTAGATTTTTGCATTGACAGTCGTTTTTTTTATGTAGGTACTTTTAGTACCTACATAAAAAAAAACTAAAAATACTACCCTTAGAGATATGGTGATACTCCTTCACCATATCTCTAAGATAGCTAAAAGCAGCTGAGGGTTCGTCATCAGATACTTAAGGCCTTCGACTTTTGACATCAAATGAAACAGCCCATCAAGTTCAGAGGCGGTGTACGACCAAGGCGGTACGTCAATCTCTAATAGTTAGGTTGGGCTCTTCTGTTTTCTAATCAAGGTCACCAGGTACTCCAGATCTTCGATTATCTTAGTTTTTATAGTTTTCCCTTTATGTGGCCATTAAACTCTTAACTCTTTACCAAATTTCAGCTCTATGAGTTGATGGGAAGTACTACTTCTCATAAACTAATTATGTTTTAATGATATGAATGATGTGTGAGTGAGTGTCATTAACAAGAAACTTTGCTTTCACTTAACTTCAGAATTAAATAACCTAAAGACTTTAAATTTTAAGTATGTCATTGTCGCTTACTGGATGAAGATGAAATTTCAGCTTCTGGTCTTATCTAGAGGTTCTCAAATAGGGGCCTGAAAATGGACAGAAATGGTTCGAGTAAAGGATGGTACGGCAGTGTTTGCTTCGCGCTTGACTTGGCGGGGGCACTGCCATGTCCCCCGATGTTCATGGTGCATTCATCACACATTCGAGTATTCAATAGGCCTATAAAATCATCTCAAAAGCTAGCCTTTGATCTATGACTATGACCCTGTGTCCACCATTTCGAAAGTCTGTGCTTGGTGCAAATTCCCCGATTCCTAGACTGTGCAGAATTCTTAATGGCTGCAGTGACTTGGTTAATGTACACCACGACACCTTAAAGAAATTTCTGCGAGCTTTTCATCATCAATAGCATCAATAATCCAATGGCGATTTAATTTTATACTTTTTTTTTGGTGTCCATGTTCAGTTTGTTTCTTTTAATTTTCACTTCTATTTTCAATATTTTATTAATTTTAATCATCTTAAATCATAATTCCAAAATTTATCTAAATAATTAATATAATTGTTATTTAATTAATATTTAATCAGAATTTTTATGCAAATGATTTTTTTTTTATATTACCTATTGTTCAACTTCCCGCCTATTGTTATTAAATTATTTTGTATGTATGTTTTTCAATGTTAATATCAGTTGAGTTTTAATTAATATGTAATGTAAACCGTTTTTTTGTACATGTGGAGTTAACCTGTAATTAATTGTTGCACTTGTAAGTGTTACTCTAGTCATCAAATCACAATAATGTACAGTGTAAATAATAAATTGTTGGTTAACCTTATTAAATAAAAATAAAAAAATAAATAAAAAATGACTTGGGAAAGTTATTTACACAAATTAAATCGCTTCACGGGGTTCGAACCTACGACCTTCAACTTTAAAAGTCGCGGCCGATACCACTATGCCACCACTGCTCTCTATTTAATATACTATTCTACCCAATAATGTCATAGATCGCAATAGTCCAGGGGCTAGACAGGCGCCCCTGGCTTCAGCAATCTTCAGATTAGCAAGTGAGTAGTGTGTGCAGGGCGCGCGCTGGGCTCGGGGCTCGCGGTGCGGTGAGGGCGACATGTGGCGCGGCGCGGCGCTGGCGCTGGTGCTGGCGGCGCTGGGCGCTCGCGGCGCGGCGGGCGGCTGCGGCGTGGCGGAGTTCGCGTGCCGCAGTGGCGCCTGCGTGCGCCTCGACGCCTACTGCGACGGCGAGGCGCAGTGCGCGGACGGCAGCGACGAGCCGGCACACTGCACGGTGTGCAACCGCACCTACTACGGCCGCGTGGGCGTGGCATATACCGTCGGCGTGCGCTCGGCGCCGCGCGCGCCCTTCCTGTGCCACCTCACGTTTACGGCTGGCGGGTTGGCGCATGGCGACCTGGTGCAACTGGCCTTCGACGAGTTCCGCGTGGGCCGTTACGAGCCAGGCGCACTGGACGGCTGCCCGGACGGCTACATGCAGCTGTCGGAGCTGGGCCGGCCCTTCACAGGCGGCTCATGGTGCGGCGAGGCGGACGGCGCCGCACTGTACTACAGCGAGACTGCTACCGTCACGGTGTCCGTAAAGCTGTTCCGCGCCAGGCTCGGGGAACCGTTCGGCTTCCGGCTACGTTACAAGTTCTTGGCGCAGCGCGATGCTGTCGTCAGGTAAGTATTATTCAGCTTAAATTCCACATATTTTCAGTAAGATATTATAGAACATGTGTACGACCACCCTTAATAAAACTATCGGTAGTACATGCGCCTATAAGGCAAATTAACAGAACCTAAACTAAGACCTATAAGCCCTACAGTCCCTACGACCCTAAGTCCTATAAGTCCTACAGCCCTACCATATAGTTCGTAATAAATAAATATATTATGATGATTTCCCACCCCAAACAAAAAAAAAAAAGTACCGGAATTTATGGGTATGTGGGTAACATCACAGTTGTGGAGAGATACCTGCCTTGTGCCGGGTGCTCGGGTTAGTAAGAAAACAATCCGGCCCGAATGAGACGCTATGGTAGATGTAGGCAAGATTGCCGCCAAAATACATCGTTCATTCCCAAAACAAGCCCCTTCACCTTGGCTCCTGCATTTCAGAATGTATGCTTGGAATGCGCTGACCGCCTTTAACTTTTGGGAGTTGAGATTTCCTAAAATTGTGTTTCCTCAAATGTTGGGTCATTTGGTTCCCTTCAAAATGGTTGAGCTACTTCACCCCACCAGTGATGGGCCCGCCAAGGGGAGCGGCTCTACCGGAGGAGGAAGCTCCTCCTCCTCCGGTTTCAGAGGAAGAATTTGGCGCGGCGACTCTTCGTCTCCGCGCCAAAAAGACGGCTCCCGGCCCGGACGGGGTCCCCGCACGGGTGGTGGCCATCGCGGCCACCGAAATGGAGGGCAGGTTCCGGGACTTCTTCAGCGCGTGCTTTGCGTTGGGGAGGTTCCCGAAACCATGGCGGGATGGCCAACTGTGCCTCCTCCGGAAGGAAGGGCGGCCGGCGGACAGCATGCGGTGCCGGCGTCTATACGCCGGCATATGCGGAGTATGGCCCTTTATGGGGCCCCTATTTGGGCGGACTCCATCCATAGGAGGGAGAACCTCACCGCCCTTCGGACGCCCCAAAGGGCCATCGCCCAGCGGGCATCGCGGGCCTACCGCACGGTGGGCTTCGCAGCGGCGTGCGCTCTGGCGGGCACCCCGCCTTGGGAGCTCGAGGCGTGGGTGCTCGCCAGAGTGTACGAGTGGACGGCGGGGCGCAGGGCGCTGGGCGAGCGTCCGGCCCCAGAAGTGAGGGAAGCCGTCCGCCGGGAGGCGAGGGACGCCATCGTCCAGCATTGGACGCGGGACCTCGCCTCCGCGGTGTTCGGCCGCCGTACCCTCGACGCCATCGGGCCGGTCCTGAAGGACTGGCTCGACAGGCGTCACGGGTTCCTCTCCTTCCGTCTAGTGCAGGTACTCTCCGGTCACGGCTGCTTCGGCAGGTACCTGCACCGGATAGGACGAGAGGAGACACCGTCGTGCCACGGTTGTGGCGCGGCGGAGGACACGGCGAAACACACCCTCGCTGTGTGCCCGTCGTGGGCCGTGCCGCGCCGCGATCTTGTCACGGCGGTTGGAGGGAACCTCTCGCTGCCCGCCATCGTCAGAGCGATGGTGGGGGTCGAGGAGGCCTGGGTGGTGATGGCCTCCTTCTGCGAGGTCGTGATGTCACAAAAGGAGGCTGCGGAGCGCGAGCGGGAGGAGGATCCCCTCGCTCCGGCGCTCTGCAGGCGGCGTAGGGGCAGGAGAAGGCGGGATTTTGCCCGCTTTCTCCCCCCCTGAGGTGAGCGGCGGGCGTGAGGCCGACGCCCGCCTTACATCGCTCACCACGCGGGAGCGACGGCCCCTCCCTAGGAGGGGCAATTGAGGGCCCGCCTTGCTAGGCGGGTTTCGCCGGTGGGGGAGAGGTAGCTCAGGCTGCGCTAGTTTCCCACTCCCCCGCCACTATGGTGATGCCGGAGTGCCGCTGTGGGTTTAGTGGGTATTCCCGGCTTAGGCTGGGCGAGTCCCACACACGCCCTTCGGGGTACGGTGCGTAAAGGCATTCCCACAGCGTAAAAAAAAAAAGTGGGGCTGATGCGCGCGTCATGCTCATGAACGGGGGCCGTCAGTGGAGACTGGTCATCTCTTAGCTGCCAGTGGGCTTGATTAATTTTCTATCTTTTCGTTATTTTTTATAATCATACATTGTGCTCACATGATAGAAGCAACAGAAATATGTAACGAAGGCATGTAATCCATATTATGATTTTAAAAGAGTGTCCATGGAGTTTCTTGCACGTTCTTCTCCATAGAGACCTACGCTTTGGAACGTAATACTAGCAATAGAGACAACTTTTTTTTTTTTTTACGCTGTGGTAATGCATTTACGCACCGTACCCCAAAGGGCGTGTGTGGGACTCGCCCAGCCGAAGCCGGGAATACCCACTAAACTAACAGCGGCACTACCACATCGCCTGAGTGGCGGGGTCATGGGAAAATGGCAGAGCCTGTCTACCAATCCCCCGCCGGCGATTCCCGCCAAAAGGCGGTCCCACAATGGTCCCCCCGTAAGAAGGGGCCGGACTGGGTACGTCTTCTAGTGCGAGAAGACGCAGCAGCCAAGGGTTTTTTAGCGAGGTGACCTTCCTCTTAGCCCCACTCGTTCGCCGGAAGCAAACGGGGCCCCCAGCTCCTCTCAATGAGGAGACCGGGTTGCCCGACGGTGACCCGGAGTTCGGGTCACGTCAGCCACCTGGAGTGGTGGCCGACCCGCCGCAAATGTGACCGCCGAAGGGGTCCCCACTTCTGGTTTTGGTCCGCGCCGGTAAACCGGTACCCCCATATCTGGGGGCCGTTCCCCTATCCGCTACCTGGGGACGCGTCCGATGGCAGGCCAGAAACTGCGCACGGAAATAGAGACAACTTAGATCAACCTCGGTTCAGACAAGCTAAAGTAAATACTTCTTTTATGGGATACTGTGTAAAATTTTATAATAAAATACCGCTAGCGATTCAACAACTCAATGAGTCTAAATTTAAAACATTCATTAAACGCACACTGTGTAAACAAGGATATTATAAACTGGAAGATTATATTCTTGATAAAAATGCTTGGCTAAATGCCAGTCCTGCTCCACAGCCACAGACAATTTTGTAGGTTTGGAAGAGATATCATTCCCCCTTTTTGTTGTTTTCCAAATATTCCTTTTTTATTTTTATTTGTTTATTTAAATTGTGCACAAGATTTTGCTACCATGATTTTGCAAATAATTTAGTATTGTATAATGTAAAAGCACTTTTCAAGTTTGTGAATGTGAGGCACCATGGACTATGGTTTGTTTTTATATATATAACTTGTTTGACATTACGAGCATGGCAGTTGGGAGTTTGTCATGCTCACTCACATGTCTTGCTGATGGTGGCGCGTGTTGTTGGGTCATTCGGTTCCCTTCAAAATGGTTTTGCTAAGTGGGGCTGATGCGCGAAATAGATTTTCTTTCTGACTTTGGAAATACACATACCTATATATATATATAAAATTATAAGTATGTATGGTATGTAATGGTTGAAACATTTATGCAATATTTGCACATCAGAATAGCGACTGGTTAGTGATTTAAGTGTGGGAATGTTTATACGAATATATCTTGTAGGGAAACAGGGTTTTATAAAGTAAACCACAGACAGACAAGACTAGATATTTTATTTCAATTTAGGCTTGTCAGAAATTCATCAGAAATCTAGTTGCCCGTTCGCAAGCTAGGTCATTCAAGGAGAAGAACCGGACAACAAACTCCTTGGAAACAGATATTTGCACATCAGAATAGCGACTAGTTAGTGATTTAGTGTGGGAATGTTTATACGAATATATCTTGTAGGGAAATAGGGTTTTATAAAGTAAACCACAGACAGACAAGACTAGATATTTTATTTCAATTTAGGCTTGTCAGAAATTCATCAGAAATCTAGTTGCCCGTTCGCAAGCTAGGTCAATCAAGGAGAAGAACCGGACAACAAACTCCTTGGAAACATATCAACATATTCTATCAATATGTTTCTTTCTTTGTCAATGTTATCTTTAAAATACACTAACTTCTACCTCTTGGACAACAAAATCAAATCAATCAAATCAAATCAAAATTGTTTATTTCAAATTAACCAACAGTTGGTGCTTTTGAATAGTCAATGTCGGTCAGTCCAAGAAAAGGGAAGCTAAATTGCACGTTCCAAAGCGTAGGTCTCTATGGAGAAGAACGTGCAAGAAACTCCATGGACACTTTTTTAAAACCATAATATGGATTACATGTTTTTGTTACATATTTCTGTTGCTTCTATCATGTGAGCACAATGTATAATTATAAAAAATAACGAAAAGATAGAAAATTAATCAAGCCCACTGGCAGTTAAGAGATGACCAGTCTCCACTGACGGCCCCCGTTCACGAGCATGACGCGCGCATCAGCCCCACTTAGCTCAACCATTTTGAAGGGAACCAAACGAACCAACAACACGCACCACCATCAGCAAGACATGTGAGTGAGCATGACAAACTCTCAACTGCCATGCTCGTAATGTCAAACAAGTTATACAGTATGTTAAATAACAGAGGGCGTTCCCTTAAACTCGTTATTATATATCATTAATAGATTAAAATAAAAATAACAGCATAGAAAAATAAGCATAAAAAAATCCGAATAAAAAAAAATTCTAATTGGAAATAAATTTGAAACCTCCTGTTTTAAATCAAAATAGTAGTCGTCATGTATAAATAAATTGCGACGTTGCCGTCTTTCATGTTCGCGTGTACAGTGTGTTTCTTTTACATGTCAATTTAAAATTTTTATTGAATATTTTCTTATTGGAAAAAAATTTAAAACATTTTGTTTTCGAATGGAAATATTTTTTTTAGCATGTATGTATGCTATACTATTTCGGGTTAACGGGAATGCCCTCTGTTAGTTAACATACTGTATATATATATATAGTCCATGGTGCCTCACATTCACAAACTTGGAAAGTGCTTTTACATTATACAATACTATATTATTTGCAAAATCATGGCAGCAAAATCCCGTGCACAATTGAAATAAACAAATAAATAAATAAATCAACAATAAAACAAAAATAAACAACAGTCCAAGAGAACTCAGAATTATAACAACATAATACCATTAGCCAGGAAACTATTCCTAACCTAAATAACATACAAAATACATTATAGACATAAATCTACAACAATGTATAATTACTATTTACTTAACTTTGCTTTCCAACGAAACTCCTCACAAGTCACGACTCACCCACACCTGGTATCCGCACAGCTCAAAAGCCAAATAATAACTACCTCCCACCGTCGTACACTCCGACTTTTATAATGTTGGTTCCATTAAAAAAAAGATGGCGTGATCTCGTGACGTAATGACTCGACAAGTCAAATGAACATCCGTATTTTGTTAAAACAGTGTTACAAATTAACTTAAATAATTTAGAAACATTGTACAAAAATTCATTATTGGTTATTTTATCTAAATAAATAGAACTTATTTATTATTATTCTTAAATTCACAATAACAAACTTATTTGTATATAAATAACAATTAACTTCCCGTTTGTACATAGAAACTAAAATATAATTAATCGATATACAGTCTTTAATGTAACAAATTACTCACTAAAATAGTATCAAATTTTAAAATAATCTATCACACGCGTCATGCTCGTGAACGGGGGCCGTCAGTGGAGACTGGTCATCTCTTAGCTGCCAGTGGGCTTAATTAATTTTCTATCTTTTCGTTATTTTTTATAATTATACATTGTGCTCACATGATAGAGGCAACAGAAATATGTAACGAAGACATGTAATCCAGATTATGATTTTAAAAGAGTGTCCATGGAGTTTCTTGCACGTTCTTCTCCATAGAGATCTACGCTTTGGAACGTGCAATTTAGCTTCACTTTTCTTGGACTGACCGACATTGACTATTCAAAAGTACTAACTGTTGGTTAATTTGAAATAAACAATTTTGATTTGATTTGATTTAAAAGAAAAAATAACACGTACAGATTTAATTCACCAATCAGCAGTGGTCGGTAGAGTAAAACTCGGTAGACTACTACTTAAATCAGTAGTTCTAAAAAAAAGCTTCTTAGCTCCTCGTCAGATGTCCGATGACATTTCGTAGGCACTCTTTAGAAAAGTCACTGATAGGGTGTTTTCCAAATCATTTTACATTAAGTCCGTCTATAACGCCGTAATATTTAACAGGATTCAGAAATAAAAGAGGTTGCCATGCCAGAAGCGTAAAATAAAAGAGGTTGCCATGCTAGAAGCGTAAAATACAAGAGGTTGCCATGCCAGAAGCGTAAAATAAAAGAGGTTGCCATACCAGACGCGTAAAATCGGTAGAACAATCGTGCATTTCGGTATTTCGGTAGAACAGAGCCCATATCGGTAGAAATACCGAAAAATCGGTAGGTTCGAGACCGAAAGAAAATACGCCTGTTTACGTCAGGAGCGCACTAATTTGACAGGTCTAAACTGACATTTTATCTTCTGTCCCTTTGTTAATGAAATGGAAAGAAAAGGATGCACTGGAGTTAAATTAAATTTAGTTCGTGAACAACAGACTCGGGCCCATCGTATAACTTGCACTTTGTATAACTTGCACTTTGTATAACTTGCACTTTGGAGCGAGCGTGCGGGAACTATATGACATAACTCGCCATCGCCACTCCTTCGTCGGACGACGTTGTTGTAGTGGTGTCACTACGACCCGGACGAACATACGTCGAACAACTGTAACAATTTCCCTGCAACGGTCTTCTCGTCTGATCACAATTTAATTGGCCTCAAGGCTAAAGTGACTCTTATAAAACTGGTGCGCTTTGCTATCAACAATCGCATCATCGCTTACCATCCGGCGGGATCGCGGTCAAGCTAAATGATAATAAACAACCCGGCCAAGAGCGTGTCGCGCCACGCTCCCCTACACTGACCGTGGCTTTAGTCATTTCCCGTCCGTCATAATATAGGTGCGCTTAAGAGATAAAAAAAAAATCTTATATTGAGTTGACATACTAAATGTGGAATAACCCCAGATTTATTAGGAAAACTTACGATATTCTGATTCCATCGTTGAGTGTCGTATCTGAACGACTAGTATGTACTCATGTGCCGTGGCGGGGCAGGTTCGGCGCGATGGAGGCGCCACTGGAGCGCGGCGCGGTGTCGCCGGGCACTTACTGCACGCGCACCTACGAGGAGTGCCACCGCAAGCCGTGCCGCCTACAGAGCCCCAACTACCCCGGCATGTACCCCAGGTATCTCGAGCGACCATGCATTGTATTTGACTTCCGTTGTGCCGCCTTACATTTCATCGTTGTTGACAGAAACGTGACCTGCTACTGGAGTCTCCGGCAGAAAGATATTCCTACATGTAAACACGCAATGATTTCTGTGCGACAAGAATATTCACACAAGATGCAAATTAAGCGTTCTATATCGATGGCAAGGTGAGTGCTCGGTTAGAAAGTATTCGCGGGTCTCGACGGTTGTCAGCGGAGCACTGAGCATGGTTGTACTTCCGTAGCCTGAACAAGACGGGGCGCGTGGTGCGGGCGTGGCGCGAGTGCACGGGCGAGCGCGACCGGCTCATCTTCTACGACGGCGCGTCCACCGACGACCCCGTGCTGGTGGAGTACTGCGGTGGCGACTGGCTGCCGCGCGTGACGTCGCGCGGCCCGGAGATGTTGGTCGCCTTCCACTCGTCGCCCTTCAGTGCGCCCCTGCGACCGCCTGCCCCCGCCGCCCCTCTCCGGGGCTTCGAGCTCGATGTTGACGTCGTGTTCGCTGACTCCGACTCTCTTGATTATGCTCGGTAATAAATAAACCTATGTTCTTAGTCTACCCCTTAAGAAGTAGTTTATACAATGACCGGTTGATAATTTTTGAATCGTGTTGTATTCGTTTCGTTTGCAACAGAGAGGCACGACGTTGCGAGTTTCACGTGAAGGCTTCGTCATCTGAGGAGGAGACGAACTCGACCACGTCGAGCAGTGCGCGCGGGCGACGCGGTCGTCTCCGGGCGCCCGCGCACACGCTGCCCCCTAACACCACCTGCACCTGGACTTTCCATGGACGCCCAGGTGAGCACGCGACCGAAGGGAGTAGCGCTGGCGACGATACGAACTACTCATGCCGGTACTCTCTGCAGGAGATCTCGTGTGGATTTACTTCTCGAGCTTCACGCAATACTCGCTAGTCGAGCCTCGTCGCGTCGAGAGCGGGGAGCGCGATGAGGAGAACGGCGTGGCGCACCTCAGCCAGCGCATCGCCAGCACGGCGCGCGCGCGCGTGCCGGCCGGCGCCTGCGCCGTGGAGCTGCGCATCTGGGACGGCGGCGGCGCGCAGGAGGCGGGCGCGCGTGCTCTGGGCCGCTACTGCGACGTGGCGCCGGCGCTGTGCGCGCGCGCCGCCCTCGCCAACGCCACGCGCTCGCCCCGCCCGTGCGCGCCGCCCGACGGCTACGTATCGGCCGCGCCGCTGCTATCGTTGGCGGCCACCTCGTTGCCCGGCACCGCCACTCATCCACTCGAATTTGCTCTACACTATGAATTCGTGGATGCCCGGCTCGAGGGAACACCTCTGCCCGAAGACGGTCGGCGTCCGCGAGCTTTGCCGAATGAATGCGCTCGGTGGATCACGACGCCGGGTTCGTTCGCGTCGCCGCGGAACGCGCTGTGGTTCGGGCGCGGTGGCGCGCGACGTCTGCGTTGCGTGTACCGGCTGCAGGCGGACGGCGCGCGCGTGGCGCTGGACCTGCTGGCGGCCACGTTCGGGAAGGAGCCACGTTGTACGACGCGAACGGATCCTGTCACCGGGCGGCCGGCCTGCGCGCCTGACCCGCACGACCCGCACGATCCACACGACCCGCACGACCCGCAACACACTAAACCTGACGATGCTGACGGTGCTGACGAAACGCTCGTCGACTTCGACGGCGATGAAGACGCTCCGCTGCGAGTGCCACATCTGCGAATTTATGAGTCTCCGTGGCCCGGATACCGAGTAAGAATTGAAGAATTGCTCGAATGGAATAATATTATATTAATATTAGAAGCGACCTATAATAATAATAATTTAATAATTTATCATTTATTCTCTCTTCACAAAGCTGATTTATAATAGTGAGTACAGAAAAAAATCTCAGCTGAATTCCACCTTTGTGAGAGACTAGTGCCTGATATAGGTATTTGAAAAAAACCTGTGTTACAGGTCACCAGGCCCCTTCCATGGCTAGAATTAGCTTTAACGGATCTCCGTTAAAGCTAATTCTAGCCATGCTTTGATTGCTTTGCTTTGACTCTTGCACGGTATCTACCGTGCAAGAGTCAAAGGCAAATAACAATTAGACATAACAGAATCAAAGTTATAAATAAGTACACAATATGCTTAACAGATAAAAGCAAAATAAATATGTTATAGTAAAAATAATTCTAATAAATATAAGAGATACCTGCCTATAATATTGCAGAATTAGTTGTGGAGTCATGTTGTGAGGCGATGAGTGAGTGTGGTGACCTATACTTTGAGCATATCGCGTGCAGGTGCCGGTGGCGTGCGTCTGCGACAACGGCAGCGCACCGCTGCGGCTCCAGTCGGGCGGGCCGGCGCTGGAGCTGGAGCTGGTGGCGCGCGCGCTGTCGCCTTCCGAGGATCACCGCCACGTGCAGTTCCACGGCACGTGGGCGCGAGCCGCCGGGCCCGCGCCGCCCTGCGCCTCCCGGCGCCGCCTGACGCCGCCCGGCACGCGAGTGCATCTTGTATACCCTTACAGGTAAATTATATTGTACCACTTATCTTTTTTCTAAATTTAATGTCTTAAATACGCGACACACAAGTTGAAAGAACAATGCCCATTTTTGACCTGACTATGTATAGAAATGAAATAAATCTTAAAATATAGGTTATTGTTTTGTATATTGATTACGCTTATCATGAAAAAAAGATTTTTTTTTTTAATTTATTCATGCTAACGTATTAACATATTTTGAACGCATCCAAATCATCCTTCTTAAAAATGGAACGTTTTACCACAGTATAAAAATCATACAGTAGGTCGACGCCTTTGATCTGGTGTAAAATACCGACATCGTCTAGACAGTAACGCATCGGCCAGGGTTGTCACAAATAAACAATATTTATTAAATTATTAATTGATTGCAGATCAAGATCGATAGCTGTATTATATTTAATTAATTTGCTATTTTTACTAAGGGAACAACTCGAGACAGATTTAAGTAACCAGCACCCCAATCCACCTCGGAATTAACAACCATATCATATTGTAAATAATTATGTACTTACATTTAAATTGGCGTCCGCCATCTTGGATTTCAAAAAGGATAGCTGTTTCGTAACAAGCACCCAAATTATATTTACTTAAAATTGACACCCATATTAAATTATAAAAAAATGACGTCCGCCATCTGGGATGTCAAAAAGGATACCGCGTACATCGAAGGACTGGAACAATTTGCCAGCGGCGGCAGTGTTCCCATCGGACTACAATTTGAGTGTCTTCAAGGCTAGAGTGAATAGGCTCTTAATAAACTAGTGCGCTTTACTATCAACGATTGCGTCACTGCTTACCATGAGGCGGGATTGCGGTCAAGCGCTAGTTTATAATTTATATAAAAAAAGGATGGCTTTTTCATAACAAGCACCCCAATTATACTCAAAATTGACACTCATATCAAATTATAAAACAAACAAATGAAAAAACAAACATGCGTCAGCCCTTAATGATAGATACCGAGCTACGAACATCGTTTTGTTCGCAGCTCGGTATAGGGTTGCCAACTATACTGTTTTGAACAGTATTATACTGTTTTTTACTAAATTATACTTTTTACTGTTGAACAAAAATAAAGTATAAAAAGTACTGTTTTCAGCATGCAAACACATTATGTGATATACTTATACGAAATATTCAAAAACGATTTAAATTTAGTGAGTTGTGCGAGGAGTTCCAAAAAATATGTATCTAAAAAATTTAATAAATAAAATACTATTTTTTTTTCTAAAATACTGTTTAATATTCTTCACAGACCTGAATATACTTTATTTCTTGTAAAAAAAAATGGCAACCCTAGCTCGGGAGCCGCTTACCCGCGTCTCGTCCCTCACACCCCGCACGATTTCTTTGTCTAGACGTCTTCGTCGGACGACTGTATGATTTTTAAACTGTGGTTTTACGTTCCATTTTACACTTTGCTGCTTGGTTTTATTTAACTGTGTTTCTGAGTTGTATGGTTATTGTTCGTTTAAATTGATCAGTAAGTATATTTTATTAGTCACGAGATAAAATAAGTTATTTAAAAATAACACCATACTTAAATAAAATTAATCATGCAGTGTTTCATTGAGTATGCGCAAGTGAAATGGATTTTTTTGACATTTGACATTTCATTGTGTACTGTACGCTTTTGTATGTTTCTTCTTATTATTAAAATGTTTTACTGGTATGTTGTTATTTTAAGTACTTTGTCAAACGACAAATTTTGTTGAAGTTTTCAAGTTTTGATCGAAGCCATATCTGTCCAATATATAGCAATTTGATGTAAAGAAGCCGTCCACTACTTAGTATTTGTCATAAATTATTATCATACAGTCCATTGTTCTTGTTGTTGCTGAATTTGTTCATGGTGGGCGGTACGAAAAGGAAAATCTTCCTTTTGGTGGGCGGAACGTAAATGTAGAAATTATAATCGTAATAAAGGTGTACCCGATCCCCACGCTATCCAATAACAGAAATCAATATTTCTTAAACGATAGTACCGGATAGCTCGATAGATGGCGTTGGGATTGAGATACATCTCGCTATGGTTTCGTTACCGGCAAGTAATATAGTGATAATCTTTACAAAATAAAATCGTCTCGCTCTGAGGTGTCGTTTCATTCGAGTACCCCTGGCTTCAAGGCACCTGGTACTGATATTGTACAATTACCTATATCTATTTTTAAACTGCTGTTATTTTTATAAATAAATTAATTGAATTAGTACTTATATATAATTAAATTAAAAGCATTGATTAGTGTGCTAACAATGTAATTTACCCACAAATTGTACACATTAGTTATGTGGTGTTAGCCAGTAGGTAACTGTTATTCTTATAAATGTAGGTTAAATGAACCGTTAACAGGTGTTGGTTTACCAAATAAATAATGTGTCCTGGAGAACATCATTTCTCAACTCGACATTCATTTTATAGTGGCAATCATCTATTAGTAGTTGGTTTCAAGGAATCAACAAAGTAAAAAAGATGTTTTAAACCATAGGCAGCCAAATACTACTATTTTAGACTAAACTTCGAGCGTTATTAATTAGTTCATGCACGTTCGTTTCATTATTTTTGATGGCAGCAAATACTAACCTAAAAATAAACATTAATATTTTTTGAACTTCGTGGCGTTTAAATCGCCAAAATGAATATAACACATTATTTTGTAAACTTACAGGAAGTATTTCTACTATATCTTATAGTTATACATTTTCTTTCATTATCAGGTTTTTCAATGTATGGAAAGTGGGCATTTTTCTTTTCAGATTTAAGTACACTTCTGGACTCTTTTATGACTAACTTTTATGTCTCAAGCATCTCTGGAAAGAACTCAGATACAATTCAGGCCAATTACAATAGGCGAATTAGCAAAATTTAATAGTAATGTACAAAATAAGTTAAATGTTCTGGGACATGATATTAATGATGCTAATAAATTTTATGATATTTTTTTTTCATTCGTACTGAAACAATTTAATACAGTTTTTGAAAAGATGTCAAAAAATATATTCCCTAAGTTTGTTTTTAGTGAGTGGGCAACTAAAGGTATTAGGGTCAGTAGGGAAAGACTGTATGAGCTATACAGCCTTAAGCCATTCTTCAGTACTGAAACTTTTAATAAATATTTATTTAGATATTCCAAACTATTTAGAAAGATTTGCAAGGTGGCGAAGGCCCTGTACATTAGTGACAAGATCAAATCGGCAGACAACAAAATAAAGACTGTGTGGAAAGTTATTAATAGTGAAACTGGTAGGAATAAATTACGCAGTACAGAATATTTATTGGAGAATCCACATGGTCCCAAAAGCTCTAACGTAGAGGTAGCCCAAGAGTTTGTGAATTATTTCACCAATATACCTCTTAGGACAATGGAAGCTCTAAATTCCTCCCCAGAAGCCTCAATTGATTTATTAAAAGCAAACTTGCCAGGCTGTCCGGTTGAATTTCAATTCAAACATATAAACCATATGACAGTCATAAAGACTTTCCGGCAAATAAAGGTCAAAATAACCGAAGACCTATGGGGAATGTCTGTTAAAGTATGCACATTGTTAAAAGTAATTTGAATTTGCAGCCTTCTTGGTAGTTTGTATTCTTTTTTGTTATGATGTTATCTGTGGTGCTTGCTCTCATATACTTCCCCTTTTGTTTTTATCCATCACGCAACCACGCTCTGCTAATATATTACATTATTCTAAATCCATAATATTTTTATTTCAACACACATCTATAATTGAGACCATAGCACCATACTTAGCTTTTATATTTAATTTGTGTGTGGATCAAGGCGTCTTTCCAGATATAATGAAATACCGTAAGGTAATACCACTTTTTAAATCCGGTGACCATAAGGACACCAATAATTACAGACCCGTATCGGTATTGCCTGTTGTCAGTAAGGTGTTTGAAAAAGTTATGCTTAATCAAATGCTTTATCATTTTAAACAATCTTCCACGATCAACAGTATGGTTTCACCAGAGGACGTTGTACGACTGACTCTGGTGTCACTTTATTAAAACATATATTTGCAGCGTGGGAAGAAGCCCAAGATACGATAGGGATTTTTTTTTGTTTTGTTTTTGTGGGGCTTTTGATTGTGTCAATCATGAAACCTTACTTTTAAAGCTGGAACATTATGGGCTGGGTAAACTTGCACTCAGCTTGATAAAATCTTATTTAATTGATAGACAACAGCAAGTTCAGATAAATGGTGTCAATTCTCCTGGTTTGAAAGTCAAAATGGGTGTACCGGAAGGCTTAATTTTGGGTCCGTTCCTCTTTTTAGTATATATAAATGATCTGCCGCATCTATTAAAAAAACAACCACAAATTGTATTGTTTGCTGATGATACTTCGTTAATTTTTAAAATCAATAGGCGTTGCTCAAACCTTGAGGAAGTAAACAATGCTTTACAGCAAGTCCAAAACTGGTTTACTGTTAATAATTTAGTACTAAATGCAAAAAAGACTAAGTGTATTAGATTTGCGTTACCAAATGTTACAAGTACTTACTCCGATATAGTATTGAACAAGGAGAAACTCGAATTCGTCGAGAACACGGTTTTCCTGGGGATCACGCTTGACTCGAGGCTACAATGGGGTCCTCATTAAACATCTCTGGCAGGACGGCTTACTCGCTGTCAGAAAAATCCGTCAATTTACTGATGTAGATACTGCGAGACTAGTCTATTTTAGCTACTTTCATAGTATCATGTCATACGGTATTTTGCTTTGGGGACGGGCTGCAGACATAGAGTCTATTTTTATTCTGCAGAAAAGAGCTATAAGAGCCATATATAATCTCCGCAGACGCAAATTCTCTTAGGGAACTATTAAAAGAAATAAACATCTTTATGATCCCTTGTCAATACATTTACGAAAACATTATGTATGTTCGGAAAAATATTGATCTTTTTAATAAGATAAGTGACAATTTTAATACTAGCAATAGAGACAACTTAGATCAACCTCGGTTCAGACTGGCTAAAGTAAATAGTTCTTTTATGGAATACTGTGTAAAATTTTATAATAAAATACCGCTAGCGATTCAACAACTCAATGAGTCTAAATTTAAAACATGCGTTAAACGCACGCTGTGTAAACAAGCATATTATAAACTGGAAGATTATATTCTTGATAAAAATGCTTGGCTAAATGCCAGTCCTGCTCCACAGTCACAGACAATTTTGTAGGTTTGGAAGAGATACCATTTCCCCTTTTTGTTATTTCCAAATATTCCTTTTTTATTTTTATTTGTTTATTTCAATTGTGCACGCGATTTTGCTGCCATGATTTTGCAAATAATATAGTATTGTATAATGTAAAAGCACTTTCCAAGTTTGTGAATGTGAGGCACCATGGACTATGGTTTGTTTTTATATATATATATATATATATATATATAGTCGTGACTAAAATAGCTGGTACTATTGTATTTTTAGACTTTATTTTTCTGGTGTTAAGTAGATATTTTTGGTTACAAAACTCAGGGTATCAAAGCAATTTATGGTGGTCATTATATTTATCCCCATTTGAAATAAACAATTTTGATTTGATTTATTTTACACATCTATTGGCCCACCTTAGAGTTTAGGTTTCGATGTCCCCTACCGAAATATGATTGCTAGATTGAACAAAAACTATTGATGCAGTTTTAAACCTGATACATTTTACCATCTTTTTCGATCGTACTGTTTTAAATTGGAATTCAGAATACCATACGACATGGAACTACGCCTAACAAGTCGGATATGCGCCTTGTTAAAGGCAATTGATTTTTAAATAAAAAACATGTTTTATCAAATAAAGGTTTAATTTAATAACGCGTGTTGCCTCCAAGGGCATCTAGGACAGCTCTCATACGATTAGGCATAGAGTTTATCAATCGCTCTATGAAATTCTGAGGGATCATCTCCCATTCCTCTTCTATGGCAGTTTTTAACTCCTGTATCGCCTGGGCAACTGGCTGACGAGCCCTAACACGTCTTTTTAGCTCGTCTCACATGTGCTTAATGGGGTTCATGTCTGGGCTTCTGGCTGGCCAGTCCATAACTGTGATGTTCACATCCCGAAGATATTCCCTGACGATGCCGACCTTATGGGCTCTTGCATTAACATGCAAGAAAAGGAAATTTGGGCCCACATAGCCCGCGTATGGTATCACGTGAGGTTCTAAGCACTCACGAATGTACCTTTCAGCATTTAATGTTGTCAGCCCTACGGCTGACAACATCACTCGTCCTGTAACAACCTCAAGTTGAGTTTTGCCGCTTGCGGATATACCGCCCCAGACATTCCATGAGCCACCGCCATAAGCAACCCTCTCTTCAAAGCAGCATTGTGCGAAACGCTCTCTCTTACGTCAGTAGACCTTCTTTCTTCCATCATTGCCATTTAACACAATTTTAGACTCATCAGAAAAGAGTACACAGCTCCAATCTTGCTGTGTCCAATTTAAATGAGTGCGTGAGAAATGAAGGCGCGCTGTTCGGTGGGCTCGCGTTAGTTTGGGCCCATTAGCTGGCTTGTGTGGTACCATATCGCGTTCTTTTAACCTTCTCCGAACAGTTCGAGCGCTCACAGATACTCCGTGGAAGTCGCGACGTTGGTTCTGTATCTCAATGGAGGTAAGGTGACGATTTCTCAAGCTGGTCGTCACGATGAATCGATCCTGCCTTTCAGTTGTGACCCGAGATCGCGGCCTTCCCTTGGCGACGAACAAAGCCGCCAGTCTCTAAGTACCTCCGATAAACCTTTCGGACCGCAGATCGACTTAATTAAGTTGAGCACTCACATTTCTTTGACTGTGTCCGGCCTGAATAAGTGCCACAGGTTGGGCGGCGACTTCAGGTGAAGTATCCATAGATTACTGATAGAACCTCACCTTAATGTTAAGAATAAGTAATGTTTGTTGCAAAACCAAAGATATCACTTTTTCAAGAATTAAATCTTAGTAAACCAATAAAATCAAGTTTTCATAGTATTTGATTGTTTGATATCAACAAACAGGCTCCAAATTATCTTGTTTCTTTAAATTCTGTGTTCGAAATTCAAAAAAAGATTATTGAAAGAAATGAATGTGCCAGGTTCAAAACTGCATAAAAACTTTTTGCTCGACCTAATATAAAATTTTAGCTAGGACCAAACGAAACTGAAAACGCAAGGTGGGCCAATAGATGTGTCTAGAAGTGTATAAAATCGTCCATCCATAATTCAAATGTTTGATATTCAGTGGTAACAGAATGTCGGAATGCGGCGAGACACCGTTTCTCCTCGAGGCGAGAGGCAACCGGTCCGTGTTCCTGCGCGTGTGGGGCGAGGAGCTGCCCCTCGCGGCGGGCGCGCAGGCTGGCGAGCCGCCGCCCTGCGCCACCGCCAACCGCGTGCTGGTGTACGAGGCGCACTCGTCGCGCCTGCTGCGCGCCGTCTGCCCGGCGGCGGGGGTCGCAGGGCCCGTGGTGCATTTGTTCACGGACGAGTGGTGGGGCCGCGGCGGGCGGCCCGGGGCCCTGCTGGTGGTGTGGGCCGCGCGTGAGGCGGGCCACGCCCGCTTCCACTGGATGGAGGTGTGGCGCGCGGGGCCCGCGCCGCGCCCGCTGGCCGCCGGCGAGGCGTGGCAACGCGACCGCGGCCTGCGCCCACCCGTGCGCCGCGCTGGGCGCCTGCATGGCACGCGCGCTGTGGTGCGACGGGCAGGCGGACTGCCCGGGCGGCGCGGACGAAGCGGGCGCGTGTGGCGCCGGCGCGCGCCTGCTGGCGGCGCTGGCGGCGCCAGGCGCGGCAGGCGCGGCGGCCGGCGCGGCGTGCGGCGCGGCGGCGCTGGCGCTGCTGGTGGTGGCGGCGCTGCGACGGCGGCGGCGCGCGGGCGCCGACAAGCAGCTGCTGGGCGCGCTAGCGGCGGGGCGACGCCTCACGGAGGAGCTGCTGTTCGACGCGTCGCGCGCGTCGTCTGCGGCGTCCTCCTGACGCCGCGAGCGCTCCGTCGAGTACATCCACGTGGACCGCGAGACCACGGTGTGACGGAGCGCTGCCCGCCCCTCCCCCGGCCCTCTGCCCGCTCCTCCCTTGTACATAGCGCGGGCGGCGCGGCTGCTCGCTATGTGATACGGTGTGCACTTGTTCTCCTGATTCGTTGTCTCGGTTCGGTTCGTTGCGTTGCTCTCCGCGCGGTCGGTTCGGTGCGCGTCGCGAGAGCTTCGCCTTACTATTTCTATTGAAGGTTGCACAGAGAGTCGGCTGTGGTGTTACATGTGTTCAAAGTGCGGATATAATTGAATATCGGTTGTGATTTGACATTACTGCCGCCATATTTCGTAACTGACTGCGGCCTTACTGTGACACGCGGCAAGACACGAAGAATGCGCAGTGTTCTTCTTCATAACAACAATTGTTTTACTAGATGAGTGGCGAGTACAGCGCACATAAGCCAGGCGCCTGACCGCACGGTGCTACATATGATACCTACTAATAAAGTGTTGTTCGTTACGTTGTATATCTGTTGTTCGTTACGTTATATATCTGTTATTCGTTACGTTCAGTTATGTTCGGTTCTTATGTTTATTAACGAACTATCCCGTCCCTCGTTTCACTTAAGTTGAATGCTAAAATAAACACATAGTTCAAATCTAAGAACATAATACAATTGTTTTATTTGTGTGCCTCTGACTTACCATAGCTAAACCGCGGCCCCTCTGTTATATTTAAAAAATCATTCTACTCGTAAACGTGGTGCCCGCGACATCTAGCGGCAAACAAGAATAAATTATAATTAAGGCCATGTAAGTTCAATTCGATTCGATTTCATTTAAAATAATCATTTAAATTAGAGGAAAAGTATAATAAATGCATTAATTAAAATGAGCTTTTCTTGATATGCAATTAAAGTAGTAATTTAACATTGTGAAAAGAAAAGAAGTCTGTTCACGGCAATAAGGTCTATATTTTGTTGATTGGTGAATTGATTAAAAAACCTCTCGCTACGTCTGTTCTCGAATGATATTTATTTTGCACTAAACTTACAATTTTCTTTTGCACTAAACTTTCAATTCAAATTCAGTTTGGATGTTCGCGGGTGTCTGTGCAAGTGACACGTAATCGCGCCATCTCTGTTACAAATTCTAAAAGTGGTGTAAACTCCGCGTCTATTGTTATGAGCTACACGTCATAATGTGCGCTGAATCTCAGTTAAACCCATGAAAAGCAATCATCGTTTAACAGTCTAGAACTCCCAAATTGATCAAAATAAAGAACTTTATAAGCATTACAAAATAAAAAAGTTGGTGGAAGTGTTTTTGTGTTAGTTTTTGTGACTTTGACAGTTCTATACACATAGATCACTGCATATACCTAACGTACTCGTAGCTCCTTTATGTACCATTATTTCAATTGTGCCAGTAGTACTCAATTGATTCAACTGACAGCTGACACCACAAAAAAAAGTAATCCTAAACTTTATGCTTTGTTTGTATCGAGTCAAGGTTGGCATTTATGTAAAATTATTGTCTTTTGTCTTAAGATTATGTTGGCATTGCTATAGATTTTTACGCATCTTTTAGTATGGCGACTTGGCAAATTGTGCTCCAATTTTCTTTAACTATTTTACAAAGTGTATGATACAATCCGGCGATTGTTGCATAGTGATTATTTTTATGAAAACAAGAGTGACTGTAAACATCAAAAGGTACCTTTTGATAACTGTGGATAACTTTTGATAACTGTGAGCATTAAAGTCAAATTGAATCTCACACCTGGATGCTTTATTTGGCCAACAACCCTATCCACCCGCAAAATATACCAACAGGTTATGGGCCCAGGACAGCTGTAAAGGGTTTCATTGGCAGTGAAGGAAAGCAAACGACATTAAAGTCAAGAAAAGCAGACCAGGAAGTAAAAGCCGGAGAGGATAACATAACCTACAAAGTTATGACAAGGGAGCAGCCATCGCACAGCAAGTCAAAAGTTCAACAACCGACACGCAAGTCAACTTCAAGTCAGAAAATCATCACGAAAGACAGTAAATTCATTTTGTTTATTTAAAATTGTCAGAAGTCAGTCAAATTGTAAAGTTTAAATTCAAAATGGATACTGTAAAGTCTCAATTAGAAATATATAGTCAGGGAAATGTCAATTTTATATCATGGCGATTTAAATTAAACTTAGCGCTTAAAAATAAAGAATTGTATGAAGTAGTAACTGGCGCAAAGCCGAAACCAGCAGGTACTGTGGCTGATGCAACCGCTTCAGCTTGGATAAAGAAAGATATCGAAGCTCAAACGTTAATAGGTCTAAATGTTAATAGTAAAATTGCAAACAAAATAGCAAATTGCAAAACTGCTAAAATGATGATTGATAAATTAACTAGCTTGTATGGCACTAAGACTGATGTAACTTTAGAAACTTCCCGAATTAAATTCTTTACTTTTTCCTATGATGAAAACAAATCAGCTGTTGAAAATTGTTTGGAGATTTTGGAACTGGCTGATGAAGTGTCAACTGAGAATGATCCAATGAGGGAAAGTTGGATCATGACAAGGATCATGAGTGTGCTACCACCGAGACTGGCACATTTCAGGACATCTTGGGACAACGTGACCGGAGCAGCAAAGAACGTGGAAACTCTCATTGAACGCTTAAGACTTGAGGATGAGCGAACAAAAGAGACGATAAACATAGAGGGCAGCACCAACAACGCTCTCATGGCTCGACGTGAGAAACCAGGACGGTCATCCGGAAACAAGCAGAGCAGGTCAACTGTCACATGCTACAAATGTGAGAAGCCAGGTCACCTGATCAAGGAATGTAGAAGCAAGCCGTGCGACAAATATATCGCATATTGTAAGAAGAAGTACTCATGTAACATTTGCAAGAAGAAGGGACATTTTGCAAAGGAATGTCCTTCACGCGAAGAAGAAAGTAAGTCAACGAATGGCACAACCAAGAAAAGGGCACTACTGACCACAGCACTTTCGACAGTGGACAACAACATCTCCAAGGATAGGGCAACTTCATGGTACCAAGACTGTGGAGCTAGCCAACACATGACATCCCGTCGTGAATGGTTTGCTCAGCTGGTCGAGCTGGCCGAACCTATTTCAGTTGTGATTGGAGATTCAACCAGGCTAGATGGCGTTGCAGTCGGGAACATTGAAATGGAAGCTTTTGATGGTCAGAAGTGGTACTCTGTGGTACTAGAAGATGTGATTTATGTGCCGAATCTCAACTTTAATCTGTTCTCAGTGAGTCAACTACTAGACAGAGGATACATTCAGAAAGCAAATGGAAAAGAATCAACTTTTTTTAGTTCAGATGGCAGAGAAGTTGTAGCAATGGCAAAACGCAAAGGAAATTTATTCAAAATGATGCTGAGAAGACAGGAAGAGACAAGTTTGATTGCAGTGTCGATCAAAACTTGGCATGAGAGGCTTGCTCACCAAAACGTCAAGTATGTCAGGGACATATTGAAGAGAAAAGGAATCAATGCTTACGAAGTAAACGATAGCGAGTTATCTGAGACTGGTGGAGAATCAACTAGGAAGGAGAGTGAAGAGTCTGAGATCTGATAATGGCAAAGAATTGAAAAATGCAAGAACGAAGGAGTTAATGGATAAACTTGGAATCTTTCACACCTTCACGAATGTACACACGCCAGAACAGAACGGAAGGGTTGAACGGGAAATGAGAACCATTGTTGAGGCAGCCAGGTCAGCGATACATGCCAACGAACTTGATGAGAAACTTTGGGCAGAGGCAATGAACCATGCAATCTTCACGATCAACCAGACAGGAACCAGCAATGTTCCAGGGAAAAGCCCAGCAGAACTGTGGTTCGGAAGAAAAATGAAGATTGAGAATCTGCGACCTTTTGGATGTGAATGTTACGTCTTGACTCATGACCACAAGAGAGGTAAAATTGATAGAAAGTCAGAGAAGGGAATTCTGATAGGCTATGACGTCGACTCACCATGCTACAGAATTTACATGTTAGACAGAAGAGAAATCGTCAGCTCAGACAATGTACTTTTCGATGAAGAGAAACTAAGTATGAGGCAAGGCACTGAACTAGAGTCATCGGAGGATCAATCTGAGGATGAAGAGGAAGGTAGCAGCAGTGAGACAGAACGAGAAAGTGAGACAGAACAAGAAAGTGAGACAGAGAGAGATAGCGAACGGAGTGACAAAGTGAAGAGCCGAGAGAAGAATGAGGAACCAAGCGACCAAAGTGAGACGACCCCAGCAGAAGAAGAACCAGAAAGAAGAAGACTGCGAAACCGTTCCAACCTGCAACCACCACCAAGACTCAGAGATTACGTATTTGATCATTTCAGAGGAGGAAACAGCACCCAAGTAGCCATGACTGGTGAAACAGAGAACATCTCAGCAAGTGAGGCACTCAAGGATGAGAAGTGGAGGAGAGCAATGCAGGAGGAGTACGACTCGTTGATGAAAATGAATACTTGGAAACTGGTGAACTGTCCAGAAGGAATAAAACCAATCACTTGTCGCTGGGTACTTCGAGAGAAGGCAGACGGAAAATTCAAGGCCAGACTCGTGGCAAGGGGATTTGAGCAGAAAGAAGGAGTGGATTACGCAGACACTTTTAGCCCAGTGGCCCACCATGCATCTATTCGGTTACTTCTGAGTCACGCAGCGTCAGAGAAAATGAAGTTGGTTTCATTTGATGTTAAAACAGCATTCCTGTATGGAAACTTGGAACAGGAAATTTACATGTATCAGCCTGAGGGATTCGAAGACGGATCAAAGAAAATTTGCAAGTTGTACAAGAGTCTTTATGGGCTCAAACAAGCTCCGAGAATGTGGAATGAAAGGGTCACCAAGCATTTTGAAGAGAAGATAGGCCTGATTAGCACAGATGACGATCCGTGTATATACTATAACCAAGACAAGAGCATTATGCTATCATTGTTCGTGGATGATGGATTGGTAGTTGGAAGAAATGAAGAAGAAATATACAAACTTCTGAGTAAGATAAGCAATGAGTTCGATATAACATACAACAAGAAGGTGCAAGATAAGTTGACGTACTTGGGCATGGAAATAAAAGTCAGGAAAGATGGTATCTTTGTAAATCAGCCTCGTTACATACAGAAGATACTTAGGAAAATGAAACTCGAACACTGCAACCCAGCAGCCATACCCATTGAACAAGGGATGATTACCAAAAAGACAAATTTCAAAAACGACGAGCGACTTCCAGTTATCAATAACTATCGTGAGGCGATAGGAAGTTTATTGTACCTCGCTACAATAACCAGGCCAGACATCAGCTTTGCTGTAAATTTCCTCAGTCGATTCTGCAACGAGCCAATGAAGAGTCATCAGGCAATAGTGAAACGAGTATTCCAGTACTTGAGAGGGACAGCAGAAGCAGGAATCTTCTTCAGAGGAGACAAAACACTTGTTGCTTACACAGATTCGGATTACGGAGGAGACTCTGAGACAGGACAGTCGACGTGTGGAGTGTTAGTGATGAGAGGAGGGCCAGTGATCTGGTACTCACAGAAGCAGCGTCTGGTGGCAATTTCAACAGCAGAAGCCGAATACCGTGCCGCAGTGTCTGTCATTGACGATGTGTGCTGGATCAAGAGAATCGCACTTGAACTTGGTATCATGGAAGCCGATCAGCCGATCAAGTTGTTCGTGGACAACATGTCAGCCATACACATGCTAAACAATGCACATGAAGGGAAAACGAGTAAAGGAAAGAAGCATATTGAGATACCACGAAAGTACATTCAGCAACATATCGGCAAGACTGTCATGCTGCAACACGTTGAGAGCAGCAATCAGATTGCAGAAAACCTAACCAAGCCACTCAACAGAAGAGTATTTGAAACACTCCGCTGTAAGTTGATCAAGGAGGAGTGTTGAGTATTGATCAACTGACAGCTGACACCACAAAAAAAAAAGTAATCCTAAACTTTATGCTTTGTTTGTATCGAGTCAAGGTTGGCACTTATGTAAAATTATTGTCTTTTGTCTTATGATTATGTTGGCATTGCTATAGATTTTTACGCATCTTTTAGTATGGCGACTTGGCAAATTGTGCTCCAATTTTCTTTAACTATTTTGCAAAGTGTATGATACAATCCGGCGATTGTTGCATAGTGATTATTTTTATGAAAACAAGAGTGACTGTAAACATCAAAAGGTACCTTTTGAAATCCATGGATAACTTTTGAAAACTGTGGATAACTTTTGATAACTGTGAGCATTAAAGTCAAATTGAATCTCACACCTGGATGCTTTATTTGGCCAACAACCCTATCCACCCGCAAAATATACCAACATTTATGTACCATTATTTCAATTGTGCCAGTAGTACTCAATTGATTCGAACTGAAAGAGGTGGACTGCGGTTCGAAGTTTCCCGAGTTCGAATCCAGTTACGAACTATCTATTCTAACTTTTTTCGCAAAATTTTGGATATTTCGCTCTGGAAACCGAATATACCAGGAAATAAATAAATTTCTGATATTCTACATTTTTGCCGATTAAATCGAAAGATATGAATATCCCACGAACCCCTCAAAAATCAACGAGCTCTCCGCTTCTGCACGGGCAATCGATATCTAAACCCGATTTATCATCTACCCCATTAAATATGAACGTGTCCGAACAAAATGTAACCGTAAGAAACAAGCGGCCGCGAATTGTGGATTCCCCTAATACTGAAACCAACCAATTTTCCTGCACATTTAACCAATTCAAAAATGAATTTAAAGACGAAATCATGCAGATGCTGGCAACGTGGAAAACCGACAATGACGACCGACTCTCTTCCTGGAAAGCGGAGCATGATGCAGTCTTGAATGGCTTGGTTAGAGATGTCAATGAACTGCAGAGATACGAACATCTTATGTACAAATCGAAACCAACATAATATATTTCTCGAACAAATGCTTTGAAGAGATCAAGGTTGGTTTGGCTGTCCTAGAAAAACAGAAAAAGGATAATGTCGACCGCATTGAACAGCTTGAGAAGCACATCCAAGATCTGCAACAACAGTCGCGTCCATCAACAGTGGAGTTTAGAAACATTCCAGTGAAAGCAAAGGAAAATCCAGAGGATTTTATGTTTCTTGTATCAGCTTTGGGTAAAGCTATTGGCGTGGAAATCCAGAAGCAGCTTACGTGACCTGCACCGTCTGCCGGGGACCTCGGGAACACTTAGACCTATTGTAGAGTTTAATTCGGTTAAGAAAGGGAATGAGTTCCTGTCAAATGTCCGTAGCTTCAATAAAGACCGCCCTGTAACTACAGGGCTTGTCAACTGACAAGCTAAAGACGCACACTATTGCGTTGGTAGGTGAGAAGAAGCCAATCTACGTAGATGAGCATCTTTTGCCATCAAAGAAAAAGCTGTTCTATGATTCAAGGGTATTGGCAAAAGCCAACAAGTTTTCTTGCTGGAACTCATACTGGAAAATTTTCATAAGAAAGGATCCTGTTCTGGTGTAGATAGGGTTCAGTTTACTTTGTAGGGATCTGGATTAACTTAAAAGAGGTGTTGCTTCTAACGAATTTATTTTGATACTACTTGGTTACTTGTAATGGCATGCTTTAAAAGATAGATTTTTACACACATACATACACATGCGTACACACATACAAACAGCTCATTATTATTGAAATGGTTCGAACATGCCGCCCACCAAAGGGCTCATAAAGACCTTTACATTTACAAACAAACATAACAAGATAACTAATAAATTTAGGTTTCATCATCAAGCATCTAAGCACAAGTCATACATACTGCGAACAAATACAAATAATTTACATTAAATAATGGTATAAATTAACATAGCTTCATTATATATTGGAACATTAATCATAAATATTAATTATCAATATCTATTGGCAAAGGACAGAGTTTATTAAAACTTCGCTTAACTATACTGTCACCACTCTTAACACTGTACACTCTAGTGAGTCCATCGTCACCTGGATGCTTAGCAATAATGCGACCTAACGCCCATTTGCCTGGTGGGAGCTGATCATTTTTGATGAGAACAATTTTGCCGATACCGGTCTCTGTTGGAGGCTGGTTAGGTATTCTGATTGCCATTTACGCCAGAAATCTCCCATCAACTTCTGCGTGTGCTTCCAGCGGGACAGGTGACTGATTGGAATGTCTCGAAGATCAGGTTGTGGTGTACTTATTGGTGATTCACCAATCAAAAAATGACCTGGTGTTAAGGGTGTCAGGTTATCTGTATCTTCGTCATCTATCGGGCTTAGCGGCCTAGAATTCAGGCACGCTTCGATTTGACAAAGCAGGGTACTCATTTCTTCATATGTTAGATGATGGGTCAGAATCATTGTTACTATATTAAATAGATACGTCACTAGCGCACTGAAAATGAAGCGTACAAAAGAACGTAAGTCCTGCAAGTCGCTTTAGTCACTCCCTATACTATCGTTCCGTACGCGCGTGTGTCCTTGGTGGCTAAGAAAATCTTTTTCGCATTCAAAATGGCGTTTTGTGTCCTGCGTAAATGCACGAATTATGGTAGAAAAGCCAACAAAAGTCATGGAATCACATATCATAAATAATTATCCCAAAATATTTAGATAAATAATATAGTTTCAATTATTTTGTCAAACATTGTTACAAATTATGCTTAAGTTGCCATAGTAAGTAAAGAAAGAGAGAGCTAATTGGATTTCTTGCGAGTGTGACAAAGACGGGAACGCATATGACATAGATTAGTTGCACAGAAGCGATAATGTTTATGGTGACTTTTATACCTACAATTATAGTTCTGTTTCACTTTATTTTTGCGCCTGTGTCCTTAGTTACAATTTATTAACATCTTATTGCAACAGTTAAGTAAAACATTGATAAAACTACGAGTTTATTTTGCGTTGGTAAGTAATAGAGTCAAATGACATGAAATTATTAAATGGGACAGTGTGAGTCGATATTAAATGAACATGAAGTATACAATAATATAAATAAATATCACCTACGCTCACACCAATTAGCCTAGTACCTACATAAAAATATATACAGAATGTTTGCATAATGATTTACATTTGAAAAATTAAAATAGGATTTGAAATATAGTGAATATAGATTAAACCGAATTAATTTCACTAATTACTATGGTTTATAATTGTTTCTTTTATTGCATTAGGTTTCCTTAAATCACAGTCACAAAATATTAAATAGGTACACTTTAATCAAGTATTACAAAACTTCAATGACAAACATTAAAGTTTTGTAATACTTGAATGAAGTGTAAAAATGTTAAAAAAAATATATTCACCAAATTGAGCACCTTCTACCACCTACCAAATTACCTACTACTCTGTTATATTTCCTATCTGCATTCTTGTTATTCTTTGGCAATCAGTCAGTGTCAGTGTGTGCAAAGTGTCAGTGATTGGTTGGCAAACGTCTTTTTTTTCCATTTAAGCGCAAACGACAATCACTAGCCATCTTTTTCTTTTTATGCTTTAGTTGCGCCCCATCTCATTCACACTGTACCAATGTAGTTAAATGTACGCAGTATAAAAAATATGCATGTGTGCCTCTGCTGCGTTCGGACACATTTTTTTCGGTTAGTTTCTTAGCATATATCATATCTGTTTAATATTATATCAATGGTCAGAATCCTTTTCATGTGGTGTTTCATGGACTTCACGCCCGCCTCCCACAAGCCACCAACATGAGGGCTATAGGCAGGGATGAAGTGTCACTGCGTTCCATCCTGTGCAAGAGACTCTGCCAATTCAGTGGCGAAGAGTCCATACAAGCCGATTCCCACCGGGTTACCTTTAAAAAATCAGTTCCATATTCATACAAAAGTATTTACATTCTATTTCATTAACAAAGTGTCATATACGGACTCTACGGAGACTGACGTGTGCCGCCCTTAGCAACAGATTGCCTAGTTACCGTTGTTATAAAAATTATGTCAAGGAATAAAGAGCGATTTAAAGTAGATATGTTTATTTAATAATTTGGCGACGAGAATGCCCACAAACACTAAGGAAAAATATGCGAGGGTACGTTCCTGTCTACGAGGAACCCTTACCAAAAGTTCAAATTACTTAAATACACACGAAAATTTTTCAAACGAAGAAGTCGATTCTCGACTAGAAATTCTGAACAATACATTTAAGAAATTTCAAGAAGTCCAAGAACAAATTGAGTTGGAAACCGAAGATGACTGTTTACAACATGAAATTGAATACAGGTACGAATTTGAGGAAAATTATTCCGCTATGAAAACGAAATTGTTGACATTACAAAAATCGAATATTTCAAGAACAGAGACAGGTTTGACTAACATACCAAGTACGAGCAGGATAACTTCTACATTAAATCAGCCTATCAAAATTAATTTTCAACCTTTTCAAGACAAGAAAACCTTCCAAGGATTCACCAAAAGGCTTATAACTTACTTACTACTTAACAGCATTACTGAACCGAAAATAAAAGTATACATTCTACTTACTACTATATCCCCGGAACTTCATGAAAAAGTTTATCATCTGTGTTCACCTGACGATCCATTAAACAAATCCTTCGAAGATCTAACCCAAATAATCGATACATATATAGACCCAAAACCCAGCATTTGGGCTACACAACATAAATTTATATCTCGAATTCAAAAAGAAGATGAAACTATCGCAATGTATTCATCAGATCTCAAAAGACTTGCTACTAATTGTGAATTTGTCTGCCAGAATTGTAAGAAAAGTACAATGGAAAACTTTTAACCCTACAATTTATACGTGGAATAAAAGAAGGAGAGATACGCACAAAAATATTGCAAGACCGAAAAACACCATCTTTTACGGAATTAGTGACGATGGCTACAATCATGGAAACAGGAAAGTCTGACAATTTGAAGATCACAAGTGACATACAGCACTTTCATAATTCAGCAATGAACAGAATGTCAACACCATCCAGTAGCAATAGGTCTCCCGGAACAAACTCAAAACTACTACAAAGAAATACAAGTCAACCAATTACCATAAAAGATTTAAAAGGTAAATGCTTCCGATGTGATAAATCCGACCACCGAGCCAATGACTGTGGAGCAATGAATACAACGTGCAGAAAATGTCAAAAACAGGGTTATTTGGCTAGAGTTTGCCTTCGCAGAACAAATGCAACTAATGTTTTAAACGATTCTACAAGCACAATTAGTAATGAAAGTACCGGACAGATTAATTTGATCAAAAGCGAAATATCCGAAAAATATATGATAACAGTTAAAATTGAACATGAGCATATACAAATGGAATTTGATACAGGAGCTACACTAACTACAATGTCATTGAAACAATTCAAACGCATGAATATCAGGAAAATTTACAAAACAGACATGAAATTAAGAACATATACAGGCGAAATAATTAATCCTCATGGAGTTACGTATGTTAAATGCCAGTACAAAGGCCAAGTATTCTACGGTAAACTTTACATTATAAACAATGATGTTGATGCTATATTTGGCAGAAGCTGGATGAAAGAAATAAATATAGAATTGGCAGAAATGCGAATGATAGAAACGGATAAACTATATCCAGTTAAATTAGATCAGTTGTTTGAAGAATATTCAACAACAGTTTTTAAATCCGATTTGGGTAAGATCCCTAATTACAAAGCTGATTTACACCTAAAGGACAATTCTCAACCGATTTTCATAAAGCCTCGGAGAATTCCCTATGCCCTTAAATCCAAAGTAGACGAAGAAATTCAACGTTTGTGCGACACCGGAGTCATTACCAAGGTAGAACGGTTAGATTGGGATACACCCATTGTACCAATTGTTAAACCGAATGGATCAATTAGATTATGTGCTGACTATAAAGTTACGCTAAACAAATTCATAAAGGATGAACAATACCCGATTCCTATAATAGAGGATATATTTACAGAAATGAATGGACTTAAACTATTCTGTACCTTAGATATAACACAAGCATATCTCAATATGGAAATGGACGAAGAAAGCGCCATGTTACAAACCTTAAGTACGCATAAGGGTACATACAAAGTAAATAGATTAATGTTTGGAGTCAAAGTAGCACCAAGCTTATGGCAAAAATTTATGGATCAACTTTTACAGGATATTGAAGGTGTCAAATGCTTCTTTGATGATATTATAATACAGGGATCCTCAGAAGAACAATTATTTCAACGACTTAAAATAGTATTACAAAAGCTGAAAGAAAGCAATCTCAGAGTAAACAAAGAAAAATGCAAGTTTTTCAAAAGAAGCATCAACTATCTGGGACATACAATAGACAAAGATGGATTACACAAAAACCAAGATAAGGTCAAAGCTATTGTTAAGACAGAGCCCCCAATTAATGTCAATGAATTACGTACATTTCTCGGCATGGCAAATTACTACAATAAATTTATAGCAAACTTAGCATCAATTACAAACCCTTTAAACGAATTATTAAAGAAAGGACAAAAATACATATGGACAAAGAAATGCCAGGAAAGTTTTAATAAAATAAAAGAAGAAATTTTAAGCGAAAAAGTACTGACATATTTCGATCCAAGAAAACCTCTTGTTTTAGCTACAGACGCTTCACCGAGTGGCTTGGGAGCTGTGTTATCTCATAAACTACTAGATGGCACAGAACGTCCGATTGCTTTCGCTTCAAGAACCCTTACTAACAGCGAAAAAAAATACAGTCAGATAGACAAAGAAGCTACAGCAATATTTTGGGGACTTAAGAAATTTTTCCATTATTGTTAAGGCCGAAAATTTACCCTGATTACAGACCATAAACCACTGACTTCAATCTTCCATCCGGAACAATCGTTACCAGCATTGAGCACAATGCGTTTATTTCACTACGCACATTTCCTCTCCGGGTTTGACTACAACATCGAATATCGAGCTTCTTCAAAAAATTGCAATGCAGACTATCTATCAAGGTTTCCAGTTGAAATAGTTAAAGAAAAGTCAATAGATCAACATACATCGTTTCAACTCAGACAAATAAACCAATTAGAAGTAACTCCAGAAATAATAGCACGTGAAACACAAAACGACACGGAATTGAAAGTGTTATTAGAAGCGTTACAAACGGGACATTCACTAAAAAATTACGGATACAACGACAATGAACTAACACTTCAAGACATTAATTTTGCATTTTGAAAGGCACGAGAATATTTTTACCATACAATCTGCGGTCTCGTGTCCTGGAAGAACTCTATTCAGGACATATTAGAATTCTAAAAATGAAATTACTTGCGCGTAGCCACGTTTATTGGAAAAACATCGACAAGGACATAGAGAATGTGGTCAAATCCGGAATTCACCAGCGAAAGCAAGTCTACATCATTGGGAAGAACCTAATGCTCCGTGGCAAAGAATCCACTTAGACTTCGCTGGACCTATTATGGGCCATTATATATTTATAGTCGTGGACGCTTTTACAAAATGGATTGAAGTAATCCCCACGAAGACCACTACTACAACATGGTGTGTAAACACATTAGAAAATATTTTTAATATATTTGGAATGCCGCATATATTAGTATCCGACAACGGCCGCCAATTTACATCAAATGAGTTTAAAAAAATTCTCAAAAATTGTGGAATTACACACAGAACCACCGCCCCATATCACCCATCTACCAATGGTCAAGCTGAACGCTCCGTACAGACTGTTAAAAGAGCTTTGCGGGCTATGGAGGGGGAGAGTGGTAACTTCTCAGATAAAATTATCACAGTTACGTGTCGCCTGAGACGCACCCCAGGCCTAAACGGAAAATCTCCTTATGAGCTTATGTTCGGCCGTCAGATTAGAACGCGCTTGCACGCAATGCTTCAATCGCCGTCAATCCCTAGGAGAAATGTGGTTTCAGTTCAAAGAGAGCCAAGGAAATTTACTACCGGCGATAGGGTACAGGCAAGAAGCTATAATAACCCCCATGTCAAATGGGAATTTGCCACAGTATTGCGCCGTATTGGCCTATTACATTACGAGATTCGGACAGATAGTGGCTTGAATTGGACCCGCCATCTGGACCAATTGCTGGCTGCACCCCAGGTGTGTCAGCCAGGAATCGCCACCGAGGTGTATCATATACGGACTCTACGGAGACTGACGTGTGCCGCCCTTAGCAACGGATTGCCTAGTTACCGTTGTTATAAAAATTATGTCAAGGAATAAAGAGCGATTTAAAGTAGACATGTTTATTTAATACAAAGTATTATTAATCAAATGCCTGCGCGATTTACAATAGCAATATTTGATTTACAATAAATGTGATACTTAGGGTATTGCTAAGAATTACTTCTTAGCAATACCCTAAGTATCACATTTCATTTTATAGTCGTAAATTAATTAGCGCTTCAATTTTTCGTGCCTACATTACATTGAAGGCAACTCGACGAATTACAGCTTATCTCGGCCAACGTTTTACTATGAGGCGAAAAGAGACAGAGCGTGTCAGACCATCTCTTTCTAATGCTCGCTAACCGTCCGTAAAACTTGAAAAAAGATAGGCTAATGCCAACCGGCTTGCAGTTCTCTCCTCTCCTCTATTAGAAAGAGACAAAGAAACCACGGCACTAGAGAAAGGAAACACGACAAAATTAAAAAGAATTAGCGTTATAATGAAATCCTTCGCAAGTCATATTCTTTTTATTTTGGCATATTTTCGTGTTCCATTTCGTTTGGTTGAAAATAAATTATTGTTAGATGTGACATGTGTTCCTATACCACTGGTGCGTGATATTTTCGTTTGTTATATTTTAATATTTGTGTTATTTAAACTGTGACTGATTCTGTAAGGTAATTTAATCGCAGATTTGGTTAAATACTGTGTATTTTGTTTGTTATTATGGCTTTAATTCATATACAGTGCTGCTCAACAGACTACCTGCTTACAAAAGAAACTTCATTTTCAAAACTAAGTTATGCATACAAGAAGCATGTTATTCAGTTAGGTAGAGCACTCCCACACATGATTATTGATTGCAAAAGGCGAGATGGATTTTTTAAACATTTTCACGCGTCGTTATATGATAAATATACATGGATGACAAGCAGTTGCAAACTGAACAAAATGTTTTGTTATCCGTGTTTGTTATTTTCTGATTCGAAATCTGTTTGGAGCAGTACGGGTTTTACGGATATTAATAATTTGTTTAACTCAGCCAAAAAACACATTCAGACTGAAAAACACATCCGCAGCTGCCTGTTACTTCACGAATTTGGAAATACTGGCAGAATCGACTCATTTTTTTCCAACGCTTTTGATGTACATAACAGAAAAGTTGACCGTAATCGCGAGTTAATGAAACGTTTTATTGACACGGTCATTCTTTTGGGGAAGCAAGAATTACCATTTCGCGGTCACAATGAAAGAGCAGATTCGGACAATCGCGGAAATTACATTGAAACGTTAAATTATTTGTGCAAGTACGATACAGTCCTTGATTCTCATTTGGAGCAATGTTCCTCGACCCAAAATTCTGTATTTTCAGGACTTTCAAGTGACATCGAAAATGACTTAATTCATTGTATCGCGTCTTCTATGCGTGACGAGATAAAGTCGGAAATAAAATCAGCTTCATTTGTATCGGTTATGATCGACGAAACGCCGGACGTCACTCACAGGGAACAGTTGACTGTTATATTGCGGTACTTGTCCAGCAGTGGAATTGAAGAGCGTTTTCTGGGCTTCTATGACGTAAGTGGTGGTCGAAATGCCGACATTTTGACCACCATGCTACTCGGTATTCTCGATGACTTTCGTTGTAAAGATAAATTAATTGGACAGTCTTACGATGGTGCGGCAGTTATGTCTGGAGAGCACGGTGGTGTACAAACTAAAGTTCGTGAAATCTGTCCCATAGCGATGTTTATTCCATGCTATGCTCACATTTTAAACTTAGTCTTGAGTCGGTTTCTTGAATTCGTACCCGAATTAAAAGCTTTTTTTGGTCATATTAACAGTATCGTACGCTTTTTTAATAAATCTTCTAAAAGATCGAATCTTCTGAAAGAAGTTGCTCATCGTCGTATGCCGGGGGTAGCAGAAACGCGATGGCATTATCACTCGCGCATAATTAACGTAATTTTCAACTGCAGAATCGACATGATCGAAACTTTGAATTGTATTTTAGATTCACCGGAATTATGGGACAGCGAATCAATTTCAATGTCCGAGTGCTTGTTACACAAACTGGAAGACATGCAATTTTGCTTCTTATTGCGTGTTTTCTCAGACATTTTCGAAAAGACAGACGTTCTTTTTGCTTTGCTTCAAAGTAAGCAAGTAGACATTGAAGTGGCAAAGCGCGAAATCGATTCTTTTGAACGGTGGGTTTCGGAAGAGTTTATTAATTCGTTTGATACCATTTTCCACAGCATTGAACAAATCTGTGAGCCGCCGCGGCGACGGCGCCGAATAAGTACTGCCACGGATCCCAAAACCTCGATTTTTCCTCGATTACAGATAAAGTCAAAGCTCAAATAATAAAAAGTAAAAAAACTAAAACCCAACTACGACAAAAAACGACGCTGAAAAAGTATAAAACAAGATTTTCAGAATACTGAACTGAACAAAGTTGCTAATGCAGTTGCAAGGAAATGGACACAGTAGTAATGTCATACAATAGTATTTTGAAGTATGCAATATTCACTATGTAGAGACAAATGTTCATGTTTGGAAAGGCGTAGTCACACGTTGTCAAGGTGCTTCGGTAGGTAGGTATATGTAGCGTGTGACTACGCCTTTCCAAACATAAAAATTTGTCTCTACATAGTGAATATTGCATACTTCAGAATACTATTTGTCATATACGGACTCTACGGAGACTGACATGTGCCACCCTTAGCAACGGATTGCCTAGTTACCTTTGTTATAAAAATTATGTCAAGGAATAAAGAGCGATTTAAAGTAGATATGTTTATTTAATAATTTGGCGACGAGAATGCCCACAAACACTAAGGAAAAATATGCGAGGGTACGTTCCTGTCTACGAGGAACCCTTACCAAAAGTTCAAATTACATAAATACACACGAAAATTTTTCAAACGAAGAAGTCGATTCTCGACTAGAAATTCTGAACCATACATTTAAGAAATTTCAAGAAGTCCAAGAACAAATTGAGTTGGAAACCGAAGATGACTGTTTACAACATGAAATTGAATACAGGTACGAATTTGAGGAAAATTATTCCGCTATGAAAACGAAATTGTTGACATTAAAAAAATCAAATATTTCAAGAACAGAGACAGGTTTGACTAACATACCAACTACGAGCAGGATAACTTCTACATTAAATCAACCTATCAAAATTAATTTTCAACCTTTTCAAGACAAGGAAACCTTCCAAGGATTCACCAAAAGGCTTATAACTTACTTACTACTTAACAACATTACTGAACCGAAAATAAAAGTATACATTCTACTCACTACTATATCCCCGGAACTTCATGAAAAAGTTTATCATCTGTGTTCACCTGACGATCCATTAAACAAATCCTTCGAAGAACTAACCCAAATACTCGATACATATATAGACCCAAAACCCAGCATTTGGGCTACACAACATAAATTTATATGTCGAATTCAAAAAGAAGATGAAACTATCACAATGTATTCATCAGATCTCAAAAGACTTGCTACTAATTGTGAATTTGTCTGTCAGAATTGTAAGAAAAGTACAATGGAAAACTTTTTAACCCTACAATTTATACGTGGAATAAAAGAAGGAGAGATACGCACAAAAATATTGCAAGACCGAAAAACACCATCTTTTACGGAATTAGTGACGATGGCTACAACCATGGAAATAGGAAAGTCTGACAATTTGAAGATCACAAGTGACATACAGCACTTTCATAATTCAGCAATGAACAGAATGTCAACACCATCCAGTAGCAATAGGTCTCCCGGAACAAACTCAAAACTACTACAAAGAAATACAAGTCAACCAGTTACCATAAAAGATTTAAAAGGTAAATGCTTCCGATGTGGTAAATCCGACCACCGAGCCAATGACTGTGGAGCAATGAATACAACGTGCAGAAAATGTCAAAAACAGGGTCATTTGGCTAGAGTTTGCCTTCGCAGAACAAATGCAACTAATGTTTTAAACGATTCTACAAGCACAATTAGTAATGAAAGTACCGGACAGATTAATTTGATCAAAAGCGAAATATCCGAAAAATATATGATACCAGTTAAAATTGAACATGAGCATATACAAATGGAATTTGATACAGGAGCTACACTAACTACAATGTCATTGAAACAATTCAAACGCATGAATATCAGGAAAATTTACAAAACAGACATGAAATTAAGAACATATACAGGCGAAATAATTAATCCTCATGGAGTTACGTATGTTAAATGCCAGTACAAAGGCCAAGTATTCTACGGTAAACTTTACATTATAAACAATGATGTTGATGCTATATTTGGCAGAAGCTGGATGAAAGAAATAAATATAGAATTGGCAGAAATACGAATGATAGAAACGGACAAACTATATCCAGTTAAATTAGATCAGTTGTTTGAAGAATATTCAACATCAGTTTTTAAATCCGATTTGGGTAAGATCCCTAATTACAAAGCTCATTTACACCTAAAGGACAATTCTCAACCGATTTTCATAAAGCCTCGGAGAATTCATTATGCCCTTAAATCCAAAGTAGACGAAGAAATTCAACGTTTGTGCGACACCGGAGTCATTACCAAGGTAGAACGGTCAGATTGGGGTACACCCATTGTACCAATTGTTAAACCAAATGGATCAATTAGATTATGTGCTGACTACAAAGTTACGCTAAACAAATTCATAAAGGATGAACAATACCCGATTCCTATAATAGAGGATATATTTACAGAAATGAATGGAGGTAAACTATTCTGTACCTTAGATATAACACAAGCATATCTTAAATAGGAAATGGACGAAGAAAGCGCCATGTTACAAACCGTAAGTACGCATAAGGGTACATACAAAGTAAATAGATTAATATTTGGAGTCAAAGTAGCACCAAGCTTATGGCAAAAATTTATGGATCAACTTTTACAGGATATTGAAGGTGTCAAATGCTTCTTTGATGATATTATAATTCAGGGATCCTCAGAAGAACAATTATTTGAACGACTTAAAATAGTATTACAAAAGCTGAAAGAAAGTAATCTCAGAGTAAACAAAGAAAAATGCAAGTTTTTCAAAAGAAGCATCAACAATCTGGGACATACAATAGACAAAGATGGATTACACAAAAACCAAGATAAGGTCAAAGCTATTGTTAAGACAGAGCCCCCAATTAATGTCAATGAATTACGTACATTTCTCGGCATGGCAAATTACTACAATAAATTTATAGCAAATTTAGCATCCATTACAAACCCTTTGAACGAATTATTAAAGAAAGGACAAAAATACATATGGACAAAGAAATGCCAGGAAAGTTTTAATAAAATAAAAGAAGAAATTTTAAGCGAAAAAGTACTGACATATTTCGATCCAAGAAAACCTCTTGTTTTAGCTACAGACGCTTCACCGAGTGGCTTGGGAGCTGTGTTATCTCATAAACTACTAGATGGCACAGAACGTCCGATTGCTTTCGCTTCAAGAACCCTTACTAACAGCGAAAAAAAATACAGTCAGATAGATAAAGAAGCTACAGCAATATTTTGGGGACTTAAGAAATTTTTCCATTATTGTTACGGCCGAAAATTTACCCTGATTACAGACCATAAACCACTGACTTCAATCTTCCATCCGGAACAATCGTTACCAGCATTGAGCACAATGCGTTTATTTCACTACGCACATTTCCTCTCCGGGTTTGACTACAACATCGAATATCGAGCTTCTTCAAAAAATTGCAATGCAGACTATCTATCAAGGTTTCCAGTTGAAATAGTTAAAGAAAAGTCAATAGATCAACATACATCGTTTCAACTCAGACAAATAAACCAATTAGAAGTAACTCCAGAAATAATAGCACGTGAAACACAAAACGACACGGAATTGAAAGTGTTATTAGAAGCGTTACAAACAGGACATTCACTAAAAAATTACGGATACAACGACAATGAACTAACACTTCAAGACAATTGCATTTTGAAAGGCACGAGAATATTTTTACCATACAATCTGCGGTCTCGTGTCCTGGAAGAACTCCATTCAGGACATATTGGAATTCTAAAAATGAAATTACTTGCGCGTAGCCACGTTTATTGGAAAAACATCGACAAGGACATAGAGAATGTGGTCAAATCCTGTAGATCATGTCGATTACAGCAGAATTCACCAGCGAAAGCAACTCTACATCATTGGGAAGAACCTAATGCTCCGTGGCAAAGAATCCACGTAGACTTCGCTGGACCTATTAAGGGCCATTATATATTTATAGTCGTGGACGCTTTTACAAAATGGAATGAAGTAATCCCCACGAAGACCACTACTACAACATGGTGTATAAAAACATTAGAAAATATTTTTAATATATTTGGAATGCCGCATATATTAGTATCCGACAACGGCCGCCAATTTACATCAAATGAGTTTAAAATTTTTCTCAAAAATTGTGGACTGAAATGACACACAGAACCACCGCCCCATATCACCCGTCTACCAATGGTCAAGCTGAACGCTCCGTACAGACTGTTAAAAGAGCTTTGTGGGCTATGGAGGGGGAGAGTGGTAACTTCTCAGATAAAATTATCACAGTAACGTGTCGCCTGAGACGCACCCCAGGCCTAAACGGAAAATCTCCTTATGAGCTTATGTTCGGCCGTCAGATTAGAACGCGCTTGCACGCAATGCTTCAATCGCCGTCAATCCCTAGGAGAAATGTGGTTTCAGTTCAAAGAGAGCCAAGGAAATTTACTACCGGCGATAGGGTACAGGCAAGAAGCTATAATAACCCCCATTTCAAATGGGAATTTGCCACAGTATTGCGCCGTATTGGCCTATTACATTACGAGATTCGGACAGATAGTGGCTTGACTTGGACCCGCCATCTGGACCAATTGCTGGCTGCACCCCAGGTGTGTCAGCCAGGAATCGCCACCGAGGTGTGTCATATACGGACTCTACGGAGACTGACATGTGCCACCCTTAGCAACGGATTGCCTAGTTACCTTTGTTATAAAAATTATGTCAAGGAATAAAGAGCGATTTAAAGTAGATATGTTTATTTAATACTATTGTATGACATTACTACTGTGTCCATTTCCTTGCAATTGCATTAGCAACTTTGTTCTGTTCAGTATTCTGAAAATCTTGTTTTATACTTTTTCAGCGTCGTTTTTTGTCGTAGTTGGGTTTTAGTTTTTTTACTTTTTATTATTTGTACTATTTTGGTGTTAAAGTGTATTTGTGGCGCATAATATTAACAAAAATTAAACTGATGAACTGAAAACTAGGTACTTGACATATTACATCTACACGCACATATAACAACATAAGCCCGAAGGCATATAGTGCAGAGGACATTCTTATGAGAGTTTTAGCCAGTTATCAAACTGTTTCCGCCTTCACCGCGTGGAGTTACTCCCAGCTTATGTCGTTTTGATTAGTGCATTACATATTCTATTAATGTTCACACTGCTCTGCATTGCATAAAGCGATTCACAGTTCCCGTGATCCGCGCTTTACTCTTATCGCTCATATTTAACATCATTAAAGCATTCTTGTAATTACGTAGTAGCATAAAGTACTCGTGAAGCTCTTTCACGTGATACCAAACATGGTATAATTATTTTAATTTTATATTAACATAGAACTTTTTTTCCGCTAGAGGGCGCAATACTAAATTTGATGACAAGCTGTATACCTCATAACTAACAGAATATCAAGGCCCTTCTAATGGTACTACAGTGGTCTTATTCTGTTAAGTAGTAAAGAAGCTATGAACGAAAATATGTGAATTATAGGCAACCAGCCCATGAATACAGGTAAAACCACAAGCAAATGCTTGCAATATTCAAAATGTACAAGTAAAGTGCTTTCAAATGATACCAAACACGGCATATTTATCTTAACTTTATTTTTTTACTCTGTATATTTTGTCCGCTAGAGGGCGCCACAGTAGATTTTGTGAAACCCCATATAGCCTATAACCAGCGGACAATTAAGACGCTTCTAATGATATATCATTTGTCGAATTCTGATAAGCAGTTTAGAAGTTACGAGGGAACAGATGAACATACATACATACATACATACATACATACATACATACATACATACATAGCCTGTCAAAATCATAACCCTCCTTTTGCCTTGCCGTAGTCGGGTAATTACTCAAAGGTACCGATCTTTTTCTCAGCTTGTATTTATTGATTTACTTAATAAATCAAAGTATCTTCAATACAACCAATCATTTCCAACTGAAAAAGTTTCTTCTGCATTATCAATTTTCGAATGAGTGAATTCACTATAATCCGTCGATTACCGTACCTATCTCGTAATAAGTTCCAAGCTTGCTCGTAATTACTTTCTGTTAGTTGTATGTGCTTCATTAATGTTTCTGCTTCTCCTGTAATGCTACTTTTCAAGTAATGAAGCTTTTGAACCTTGGACAACGTGGAGTTGTTATGCACTAACGATGTGAAAAGATCCCGGAACGTGGACGTCTTCATAATGTCCCGAAAAGGTAGGTAACTGTATTTGAGGCAGTTTAAGATTTTCTTCATAATGCGTGCCGGTATTGTATGCAACGTCACTTAATCTCGGGTTTTGGTTAACCGATAAAAGGTCCTTCAAATCACCTTGCAAACATAGGTACAAATCTTCGACCACAAAGTGTTCTTCATTTGCGAAATACGGAACGTCCTTCTTCTTTTCCTTAGGTATCACTTTTAATAAGTTATGATGCGCTGTGCTAAACTTTTGCCAATATTCTTCAATGGATTGTAAACGTGTCTCGATGTATCCTTTTGTAAGTCTTTGTTTCGGACATTTCTTGAGGTCAGTTTGCGCCTTTCGCAGCAATAATGCAATATCTTCCAACTCTGTCAGCAATTGTTCCACTGCAGTAGACATTTTTCCAAAAAAAGATGCAATATAGGTCACGTATTTACTGAGATAATCCAATCGTAATATTCCGTAGCAGTCGTCTCAATTACTTTGTTCTTATATTGGCACAAATCACTCATAGAAAACAGGTTCCTTATCTAAGGAATGCGCTTCTTTTGTATTCGCACTATTCACTAGACCGCCCCAGTAGATTATTTATCCGGTTCGAAATTCGACCATGTTCTGGTGTAGATAGGGTTCAGTTTACTTTGTAAGGATCTGGAGTAACTTAAAAGAGGTGTTGCTTCTAACGAATTTATTTTGATACTACTTGGTTACTTGTAATGGCATGCTTTAAAAGATTTTTACACACATACATACACATGCGTACACACATACAAACAACTCATTATTATTGAAATGGTTCGAACAGATCCCAATAACCCCAATGATAAACCGACGCAAATAAGGTATAAAAAATGTTGGCTCGCCCTAGCTTACAAGCAATGACTATACTGCACACTTATTTGTTTACTTTTTAATTTATTCTACATTACTTCTTATAATTTGCATGCCGCTTATTCATGTACGTTAAGGGCTAAAACCCCACTTTTGTGTTTGAAATATTTTGGAAATTGTTTTATTGCTTTGATATCTGATATAGTATACAAACGAAATGCTGTTAACACTAGTAATGAGATTAACTACTGCAACCCAACCTTAGGCACTATTTTTTACAAAAATACTAAAAATTATATTTTATTCAAAGATATTGCTAGATGTGATCATTTACGCGATCTTTTTACACGACTACGGCAAAGCAAAAGGAGAGTTATGATTTTGACAGGCTATCATCATCATCATCATCATCCCAGCGTTAATCCCAGTCGCATCCGCAGCCTTTTCAGCTTTGGAGTCTGGGGTCCGCTTTACCAGTCCAACTGCTGATATGGCTAAACTTCGACATTTTCCGTGAAGCCACTGCCGTCTGACCTCCACAACCCGAAGGCGACATCGAAGTATTGCAGTTAGACCAATTGTTGGATTTTTGAGGGCCTCAACAACCCGTAACGACTGCCACTAGATGTCCGTATGACAACCGGGACCAACGGCTTAACGTGCTTTCCGAGGCACGACCAGACCAGTGCAAATATTCATATTCATGCATACAAATACTTGCACCGTGCGGGGATCGAACCCGCGGCACCTTGCGCAGCGGCCGCGTCCGCTACCGCTACGCCACGGAGGCTGTCGATTTTGACAGGTTATGTGTGTATGTATGTATGTATGTTCATCTGTTCCCTCGTAACTTCTAAACTACTTATCAGAATTCGACAAATGGGATATCATTAGAAGCGTCTTAATTGTCCGCTGGTTATGGGCTATATGCGGTTTCACAAAATCGAATGTGTCGCCCTCTAGCGGACAAAATATACAGAGTAAAAAAATAAAGTTAAGATAAATATGCCGTGTTTGGTATCATTTAAAAGCGCTTTACTTGTACATTTTGAATATATTTAAATTGCTAGCATTTGCTCGTGACTTTACCTGTATTCATGTAGTCACACGCTACATATACCTACCTACCGTAGCACCTTGACAACGTGTGACTACGCCTTTCCAAACATGAAAATTGATCTCTACATAGTGAATATACTTCAGAATAGAATGGTATGACATTATTATTGTCAATTTACAACGAAGGCATCTTGGTAGAGTCTACTGTGTCCATTTAATTGCAACTACATCAGCAACTTTGTTCAGTTCAGAATTCTGAAAATCTTGTTTTATACCTTTTCAGCGTCGTTTTTTGTCGTAGTTGGGTTTTAGTTTTTCTACTTTTTATTATTCTACTTTTTATTGTACTGTATACTAGCTAACTTGGTTTTGGTTTGAGGAACATCCACTATGAAATCTTTTCTTCTTTTCAATGTTAATCTAGGGTCAAAAGGAGTAGCTTGGTGTTTCTTAATCACTGTTTTAATTATATATAGTTTTCGAACCGAGAGTAAATCGCTTATTTGGTAAAGTCTTTGCGTTGGTTATCTAAGGTTTTTAAAATACATAAGTTTTATTATATATAGTTTTCGAACCGTGAGTATATCGCTTATTTGTTTGTCTTTGCGTTGGATATCTAAGGTCTTTAAAATACATAAGTTTTATAAGAACTCGTTGACTCCGCTCAAGCAAGGTCAATGAATTTGGTCTTAGCTGCACCCTCCTAAATGGGGATGCAGTACACTAGTACCGACTGTACTAGAGCTACATATATTTCATTGAGTAGGTTTCTGGAGGTATTTGAATTGCTGGGTACTTTTTTTGATACGATATGTCTCAGCGTTTTGAATATCCAGCTCAGTTTTCTAATGACCCCCTGAGTAGTCTCGGACATTGACAATTATTTGAGTCATCACATGTATGAACTCTTATTTCAAAATCAATATACAGTTGTGTGTTGTGTGATATACTGAAACAAATGTAGTTCGTTTTAGCTGTATTAAGTGAGAACAGGTTATTTTTGAGCCATTCTGCTATTTGGGACATACCGGCTTCAGCATTTCGGGCAACTTCCTGCGATAAATTCTCAGAAAACACTACCGCAGTGTCGTCAGCATAAGAAAATACTCCAGTGTTATTGATGTTGAGATTGCAGAGGTCGTTTATGTAAAGCAGGAACAATGTGGGGCCCAGTATACTACCTTGAGGTACCCCAAATGTGACATTTGCATTATGACTAACGTGTTCTCCGACCTTAACCCGTCGCTTTCTGTTTGTGAGATAATCTTTTAACATTTTGAGCGGAATTCCCCTCACACCCGAATCTTCCAATTTGTTAACGAGGATGGGAACAGAGACGATGTCAAATGCCTTCTTTAAGTCCAGAAAGACAGTTAAACATATCCTACCCTTATCCAAATCATCAGCTACAAGCGAGGTGAGGGCTGTAACTGCATCCTCGGTTGAAACTCCTTGCCTGAATCCAAATTGTGAGCTACTTAAAGTATTAAATTTGTGCAAGAATTTCATTAGTCTCTTATTTATAAGTTTTTCAATGACTTTCGATATCGCTGGTTAAATGGAAATGGGCCTGTAATTATTGATATCATCTCTGTCCCCGCCCTTATGAATAGGAATGATGATTGTTTGAGTGGCTCAGGGAAGATACCCAGTGAAAAACAAAGATTAGTCAAATGGGATAAGATAGGAACAATTTCCGAGCTTACGTGTTTCAAAAATCTAATGGATACATTGTCCCAGCCAGGAGCGCTGTCAGATCTAAGGCTCATCAAGATACACAAACGATTTCACTTGTACTGATACCGTTTTCGATAGAGAAGCATTTAAATTAAGTGCCGAGGGTTGAATTTTTTGGGCTAGCTCTTTACCAATATTTGCAAAATAATTGTTTATGAAATTTACAGACTCTGTTGGATTTGGTCTCATGTGGAGTAGTTCTGTATTTTGACTCTTAAGATTATTTGTGTAAGTTAAGGTTTTAATATTTTTCCATAATAATTTATTGTTAGTGACGGAATTTCCAAATAGCTCCCTCTCAAATTTTCTTTTTAATTTTTTAATTTGGTTATTACAATGGTTTCTGTATCGTCGGTAGGTTATTTTTAAGATGTCATTAAATGGTTCATTTCTGGATTTATTCTGCAGTTTATTGCGGTTCCTGATGCACCTCAATAATCCGGTAGTTATCCGTGGCTTTACAATACGCTTGCTTTTGGGAATTGTTTTACAGTGTTATGTTTAATAGATTCTCTCAATTTGTGTATTAGTAGGTCAGTTAACTTGTCCGGGTCGTTACAAAATAGCAGCTCTGAAATTTTATTTTCTCAGCTTTTGTTTTTTTTTTTTTTGTTTTTGTTTGAGTTTTGTTAATTGCTTAGTTATAGATAGAAAAGTAGTGAAGTGGTCGGTGATAGTAGTGTGTAGTATAGCTATAGAGGCTGATACCTACTTATTATCTATTTTGAGCATAAAATGACCTAAACTGTTTGATTCGCGAGTAGGCAGAGTATGTCCAGGTAGTATACCGTATAGTGATAACATGTTTAGGTTATTTACCCTATTTCTATATTCATGAGGCGGCTCATCTTCTTTTGTTTTGAGATTGATATTAATAACCCCCGCTATAATGATACTTAGATGAGAATTTAAAGTACTTAGGTGTGAACTACAAAACAGTCTGAGTTTGTGTTTGATGGCGAACGGTACATGCACACAATAATGTAATTATTTCCAACTGTAGACACGGTGCCTGAGTCAGGTTTATTTCTTTAACGCTGCCGGCAGTAGTGCGGAGGATGGTCGGTAGCGCAGAGTCGTGGGACGCGGTGGTGTCCTTCTGCGAGGACGTGATGTCGCAGAAGGAAGCTGTGGAACGGGAGAGGAAGATCTCAACTCCCTTCCCGGGCCGCAGAAGAAGCACCGGGCGCCGAAGAAGGGACGATAACGCCCTCTTCCGCCCCCCATGAATGGGTCCAGGGGCGAGGGACACGGGGAAGTCCCCGCCCCCTATTCGATGGACCCCGAGGCGGAGGCGCGCGCGAATGTCGGCGCGCGCCTCTGAGGCGATGCACGGGGTAATTTGACACCCCACTACCCTGTGCAGGAGACGAGGCCCGGACAGACCGGGCCAGCACGAGGGTGGGGGGCCGTGGAAGAATTTAGACTCCCGCGGCCCCACGCGCGCTCGTGATAGAAGAGACACCGGGGTGGTTTTAGTCAGTAAGAATCTGACAGACCCCGTCGCCCACCCCAGGGCGGCGGACATCCATTGAGGATTTCCAACCCAGAAAAAAAAAAGGTTTATTTCTTTAACTTTGGGTTTTAATGATTACTTTACGTAAAAAACTACGCCGTCATTTTGATTTAATTGTCGGGCAGTAGCAAAAGAAAGGTAGCCATTAAGCTGCGGGATAGGTTTATTTGGGTGTAACCTACATTTTGTTAAAATTATAATGTCACTTTGAGATTTAAACGTTGATAATAAAAGAGAAAAATCATCGAAGTTGCAGAAAATGCTCCTTATATTTTGAGAAATAATGGTCAGATCGTTTTTACCAACATTAATATAATTATGCAAGTCCATTCAGGCGCATTGGAACGTGCGTGCAACTTTGATATTATCAATATCATCAAGAGTTGTAGGGTGTCATCCATTTGTATTGTTTTTAAGCTGAATAAATGTTTTCACAATATAAGCATTATAGCCATAACATTTGAGCGCGTTTTTAAGCCAGTGATTACATGAAGTATGGTGATAGGAGTTTAGGTAAGAATAATGGGTAATTATTACTTTTGTTGGATGTATGGTTGTGTGTGTGAGAGTATGAGGTGTGTTAATGTTTGAATTAATTATGATTATACATGCAAAAAGTAAAAGAACTAAAACCCCAAGACACTTATAAACAATCCCTCTATGGTTTTGACTCTACTAGCGACATAGGCCTGTCCTTTACCAAACAATGACTTTCCTAGATCGATAACTGCTTTATCTAGAGTACAACCTTGTAATGTATGTACAGTACAACCCCAAGAAAGACTCGGCGGGAGCATTTTACGCTGAATTTGCCCAGACCCTCTCACACCGTCAAATTCAGTGAGGCAAGGCTCGATTCTGCTAAGTCCGTTAATATCTGCTTTTATGGATGCGTCGTCAAATTGTATGAGAACAGCGCTTGGCTGTTCTCTCTGTTCCAATTGATCGCGCCGAAGAGCAGGTCATTCGAAGGCTTTCACCACTCCCATCGCTCCGTTTACCAAACCCTGGTTTACATTCAAATTTCTACAAAGCATTACTCGGGATTATGTACAAACATAAAGTACTCGTGAAGTTCTTTCAAGTGATACCAAATACGGTATATTTATTTTAATTTTATATTAACATAGAACTTTTTTGTCCGCTAGAGGGCGTAATACTAAATTTGGTGACAAGCTTTATAGCTCATAACCAACAGAATATCAAGGCCCTTCTAATGGTACTGCAGTGGTCTTATTCTGATAAGTAGTAAAGAAGCCATGAACTAAAAGATGTGAATTATATGCAATCAGCCCATGAATACAGGTAAAGTCAAAAGCAAATGCTAGTAATATATATATATATTCAAAATGTACAAGTAAAGCGCTTTCAAATGATACTAAACACGGCATATTTATCTTAACTTTATTTTTTTATTCTGTATGTTTGGTCCGCTAGAGGGCGCCAAATTAGATGTTGTGGAACTCCATATAGCCTATAACCAGCGGACAATTAAGATGCTTCTAATGATATATCACTTGTCGAATTCTGATAAGTAGTTTAGAATTTACGAGGGAACAGATGAACATACATACATACGAGTACATACATACATAGCCTGTCAAAATCATAACCCTCCTTTTGCTTTGCCGTAGTCGGGTAAAAATAAAAAATGATAACAAGAGCAACATCAAAAAAATATCAAAACTAAATATAAATATAAAATATTTACCGACAAATCGTACAGATTGAGCCCCAAAGTAAGTTCGAGACTTGTGTTATGGGATACTACCCATAGTTGGGAAAATATAAAACAACTTAATATAAGGAACAAAGCTATTGTCATATGACGGTATAGTTTATCATGCACTAGTCATTGTCCTCCCTTGAGCTTATGTACCTGCTCCTCATTTATAATTGGTATGTTAGGCGAGCCTACGTTTTTCTTTACGTAGACTTTTCCGTAAGCAGTCCAGCAAAATTTGTAAGCACCTGATTTTGTGAGATCCCGGGCCAGGAAGTGAAGGCGGGTGCCTTTGGCAGTCAGGTGTTCGGACAAAAATATGGGTGTATCTTCTTGTGATTTATAATCCCAGGTGCTTACAACTCAGTCTAGACTTATGTTTAATACAATAAGCTCTACCCATTCTCATAATATCTTATTTTAAGAAGGTGGACCCGGTTTCAACAATAATTGGTTGATTCTGACTTTCATTGTTGTTTCCACGTAATCGATAAATGTCCTTAACGTCTGATTTTTCAATTTTGCATTCTATGCCACGAGAAAGACAAATAATCATGTCCATGAGGTCCCCCTTGCTTTCATTGCTTCTTTTAAGTACATTTTTGATAACAAAATTGGTTTTTCTACTTCCTATCTGAATGTCTTCAATTTTACTCTCCAATAGCGTTATATACTTCCTGTCTTCCCTATTCTGCATCTCAAGCTGAGCAATTTTTTTACTAAGTTCCTCATTTTGTGCTGTGCGATAGGTAATCGAGGTTTCGATATTGAGGTTAGATTGCTGAATTTCTTTTAAGGTTGAGGTCATCTGTTTAATCTCATTACCGTGTTTAGTCGAAATAATAAAAAGTAAAAAAACTAAAACCCAACTACGACAAAAAACGACGCTGAAAAAGTATAAAACAAGATTTTCAGAATACTGAACTGAACAAAGTTGCTAATATAGTTGCAAGTAAATGGACACAGTAGACTCTACCAAGATGCCTTCGTTGTAAATTGACAATACTATTCTGAAGTATGCAATATTCACTATTTAGAGATAAATTTTCATGTTTGGAAAACCGCAGTCACACGTTATGAAAGTGCTACGGTAGTATATGTAACGTGTGACTACGCCCTTCCAAACATGAAAATTTATCTCTAAATAGTGAATATTGCATACTTCAGAATAGTATTGTAAGACATTATTGTCAATTTACAACGAAGGCATTTTGGTAGAGTCTACTGTGTCCATTTACTTGCAACTATATTAGCAACTTTGTTCAGTTCAGTATTCTGAAAATCTTGTTTTATACTTTTTCAGCGTCGTTTTTTGTCGTAGTTGGGTTTTAGTTTTTTACCCGACTACGGCAAAGCAAAAGGAAGGTTATGATTTTGACAGGCTATGTATGTATGTATGTATGTATGTATGTTCATCTGTTCCCTCGTAACTTCTAAACTACTTATTCGAATTCGATAAATGACATATCATTAGAAGCGTCTTAATTGTCTGCTGGTTATAGGCTATATGGAGTTTCACAAAATCTAACGTGGCGCCCTCTAGCGGACGAAATATACAGAGTAAAAAAATAAAGTTAAGATAAATATGCCGTGTTTGGTATCATTTGAAAGGGCTTAACTTGTACATTTTGAATATATATATATATATTACTAGCATTTGCTTGTGACTTTACCTGTATTCATGGGTTGATTGCATATAATTCACATCTTTTCGTTCATAGATAGCTTCTTTACTACTTATCAGAATAAGACCACTGCAGAAATATTAGAAGGGCCTTGATATTCTGTTGGTTATGAGCTATAAAGCTTGTCACCAAATTTAGTATTACGCCCTCTAGCGGACAAAAAGTTCTATGTTAATACAAAATTAAAATAAATATACCGTATTTGGTATCATCTGAAAGAGCTTCACGAGTACTTTATGTTTGTAAATAATCCCTAGTAATGCTTCGTAGAAATTTGAATGTAAACCAGGGTTTGATAAACGGAGCGATGGGAGTGGTGAAGGCCTTCGAATGGCCTGCTCTTCGGCGCGATCAGTTGGAACAGGAGAACAGCCAAGCGCTGTTCTCATACAATTTGACGACGCATCCATAAAAGCAGATACTAACGGACTTATCAAAATCGAGCCTTGCCTCACTGAATTTGACGGCTTGAGGGGTTCTGGGCAAATTCAGCGTAAAATGCTCCCGCTGATTCTTTCTTGGGGTTGTACTGTACATAAATTACAAGGTTGTACTCTAGATAAAAAAGTTACAGATCTAGGAAAGTCATTGTTTGCTAAAGGACAGGCCTATGTCGCTCTCAGTAGAGTTAAAACCATAGAGGGATTATTTATAAGTGCCTTGGATCATAATAAATTACTTATAAATCCACATGACAGTCGATCGTTAGCAGAATTAGATAGATTACGATATCTTCCCAGGTCCTCTTAATATAAGTTTTTTTTTTTATAATTATAAACTAGCGCTTGACTGCAATCCCGCCTGATAGTAAGCAGTGACGCAATCCTTGATGCCTGCGCACTAGTTTATTAAGCCTATTCACTTAAAAAAACTTAGGACTAGCAAGGATGACGGCAGTTGAGCCAAGTGATGCAATGTTAAACCCAAGACCAACACGACCAACGATGCTGCGCCAGAGGGAGATTGATATGGAGACTCTCCACGACCAAACTCCCGACACAACAACATTTGGGGCATCGTACTCGCCACACAACGCAGTCACACGTTATGAAAGTGCTACGGTAGGTATATGTAACGTGTGACTACGCCTTTCCAAACATGAAAATTTATCTCTAAATAGTGAATATTGCATACTTCAGAATAGTATCGTAAGACATTATTGTCAATTTACAACGAAGGCATCTTGGTAGAGTCTACTGTGTCCATTTACTTGCAACTATATTAGCAACTTTGTTCAGTTCAGTATTCTGAAAATCTTGTTTTATACTTTTTCAGCGTCGTTTTTTGTCGTAGTTGGGTTTTAGTTTTTTAACTTTTTATTATTTGTACTATTTTGGTGTTAAAGTGTATTTGTGGCGCATAATATTAACAAACGTTAAACTGATGAACTAAAAACTAGGTAGTTAACATACGACATCTCTTTTGACTTATGTATCGGCATATAGTAATATGTAGAGATGTCCTATTTTACTATTTCGTAGCGCTTGGATCGTAGCGCGTATAGCAACGGTTTCCCCGTATGAAGCTCCCGGTTTTTCGTAGTAGCGACGCACATTTGCGTCGATGGCACCAAATGGGCCATGAATTAGTGGATGAGGTCGTTAGTATAAATAGATTGGATGTGTTTCTAACGGTGGTAGGCCATAACATCGGCTGCTGGCAGAAGTTACCACCCACCAGACAAAGTCTTGCCGCCAAGCGATTTGTCGTGTTCCAGCATGATGTCTGGTGAAGCCGTACGGAGGACGCGTCTGAGCAGTTGTGTTGAGTTGTGTGGCGAGTACGATGCGCCAAATGTTGTTGTGTCGGGAGTTTGGTCGTGGAGAGTCTCCATATCAATCTCCCTCTGGCGCAGCATCGTTGGTCGTGTTGGTCTTGGGTTTAACATTGCATCACTTGGCTCAACTGCCGTCATCCTTGCTAGTCCTAAGTTTTTTTAAGTGAATAGGCTTAATAAACTAGTGAGCTTTACCATCAACGATTGCGTCACTGCTTACCATCAGGCGGGATTGCAGTCAAGCGCTAGTTTTAGATTAAGAGGACCTGGGAAGATTTCTTAATCTATCTAATTCTGCTAACGATCGACTGTCATGTGAATTTTTAAGTAATTTATTATGATCCAAGGCCCTTATAAATAATCCCTCTATGGTTTTAACTCTACTGAGAGCGACATAGGCCTGTCCTTTAGCAACAATGACTTTCCTAGATATGTAACTTTTTTATCTTTTTTATTACAACCTTGTAATTTATGTACAGTACAACGTCAAGAAAGAATCAGCGGGAGCATTTTACGCTGAATTTGCCCAGAACCCCTCAAGCCGTCAAATTCAGTGAGGCAAGGCTCGATTTTGATAAGTCCGTTAATATCTGCTTTTATGGATGCGTCGTCAAATTGTATGAGAACAGCGCTTGGCTGATCTCCTGTTCCAACTAATCGCGCCGAAGAACAGGCCATTCGAAGGCCTTCACCACTCCCATCGCTCCGTTTACCAAACCCTGGTTTACATTCAAATTTCTACGAAGCATTACTAGGGATTATGTACAAACATAAAGTACTCGTGAAGTTCTTTCAGATAATACCAAATACGGTATATTTATTTTAATTTTATATTAACATAGAACTTTTTGTCCGCTAGAGGGCGTAATACTAAATTTGGTGACAAGCTTTATAGCCAACAGAATATCAAGGCCCTTCTAATGGTTCTGCAGTGGTCTTATTCTGATGAGTAGTAAAGAAGCTATCTATGAACGAAAAGATGTGAATTATATGCAATCAGCCCATGAATACAGGTAAAGTCACAAGCAAATGCTAGTAATATATATATATTCAAAATGTACAAGTAAAGCCCTTTCAAATGATACCAAACACGGCATAGTTATGTTAACTTTATTTTTTTACTCTGTAAATTTTGTCCGCTAGAGGGCGCCACATTAGATTTTGTGAAACTCCATATAGCCTTTAACCAGCGGACAATTAAGACGCTTCTAATGATATGTCATTTATCGAATTTGAATAAGTAGTTTAGAAGTTACGAGGGAACAGATGAACATACATACATACATGCATACATACATACATACATACATACATATATACATACATACATACATACATACATACATACATAAATAGCCTGTCAAAATCATAACCCTCCTTTTGCTTTGCCGTAGTCGGGTAAAAATAGACATCATTTCCTTAATTTCGTTTTTGAAAGCATCCAGTTGCTCTCAAATGGAGATATCCTCTCTGCTTCTCTTAGTACGTTAGAATACACAGTTAGGCGGCGTCTTATTAGTCTTTACCCACCAAACTAACCTCGGACTCCGACACAGATTTGTCCATTGGCGAACTAGGATAGCAGAGGTGACAAGGCCACTGCCACTGCCACTGGCACTGTTATACGGCTGCGTGTGCGCAAAAGAGAGGAATGTCTTCCACACAGGTTAGCGAATAAAATGTAAAGAATGACATGCAATTGGATGATAGTGTCGTCTGCTACTTAGGGGGCGTGATCATTAACACGTTTATTATAATTATTATGATGATGATATTATAAGTGGGTACTCTTACGCGTCCCTGAAGGCGGAGCCTGCGCATCTTAGTCGGGTTAAGTACCAGGCGGGCAGAGATATTGCAGGTTCCCAGCGGTAGTATATTCTGCGATATATTTCTTCATATGTTATGCACTCCTATTATTTAAAATGAATATAATTGAATTATAAAATGATTTAAAACAAGTAATCACTCAACTGGGGCACGCTAGCACCTTACGGCGGTCCGTGGGGAGAGAATTGGTAAGTAGGTACAGTTACTTATATACATCACGCATAACCAATCAATACAATACAAGTAACAATCAAGTTACTTAGGTAAAATACATAATTTACTAATAGGACGTTTAATTTCACCATTCTTAGATTAACAGATACAATCCGTGCAATATTGCCAGGTCCTAAGTATTTTTTTGTTATTTTTCCTAAAATCCATTTAGCAGATGGGATATTATATCATCTCTCAAAATTACGATATCACCAATGTTAGGCTCAGATTTCTGGATGTTACATTTATATCGTTTATTAAGGTTTACCAAATACTCCCTATACCATCGCTTCCAAAAATTACTAACCATATTTTGTGTTAATCTCCATCTATCCAGACCTACAACATTGTGATTTGAAATATTTTCATTGGGAATATTTATTAATGGCTCACCTACAAGAAAATGACCCGGTGTTAAATCTTGACGTTCGCTAGGGTCATCACTCATTACTGACATTGGTCGGGAGTTGAGGCAAGCCTCGATCTATGCTAAAACAGTAGACAACTCTTCATAGGTAAGTGTGCTATTTCCAATTACCTTGTATAAATGTGTTTGAACACTATGTACACCGGCCTCCCAGAGACCTTCAAAATTAGGTGCGTGTGGGGGTATAAAATGCCATGTGGTGTTCTCCAAACTTAACAATTCTTCAATTTCCCGCGGCACAGTGGATTTAGCTCGATCAAACTTTTCACCAAGTTTTTTTTTTTATATATTACAAACTAGCGCTTGACCGCAATCCTGCCTGATGGTAAGCAGTCACGCAATCGTTGATGGTAAAGCGCACTAGTTTATTAAGAGCCTATTCACTCTAGCCTTGAAGACACTCAAATTGTAGTCCGACGGAAACACCGCCGCTGGCAAACTATTCCAGTCCCTCGATGTACGCGGTATAAAGGAGGAGGCGAAACGCTTCGTCCGGATCGTACTGGTGTTAACAACGTAAGGGTGGAAACCAGCCGTACGACGGGTCGTCCGCTGGTGGAACGGAGATGGGGGAATTAAATCATGCAATTCCATCGCACACTCCCCGAAATGCATCCTATAGAACACCGAAAGGCTGGCTACTCTACGCCTGTGCTCTAGGCTTTGGAGACCGACTCGAGTTAGATCAGGGTCACCAATCAGCCTCTTTGCACGTCTCTCCACTGAATCCAAAGTGGCCAGGTGACACTTGGCAGCACCAGCCCAAATGTGGCTGCAGTACTCCACACACGAACGGACCTGTGCTTTGTATAACATTAGAAGCTGCCCAGGTGTGAAGTACTGCCGGACCTTTGCGATAACGCCAAGCAGCGACAGCTTTCCTGGCAGCCATCTTAGCCTTGGACTCAATGAACCGCCCAAAGTTAAGGTCCGAGGAAATCTTAACTCCCAAAAGCTGAAGGCGGTCGGAACACTCCAAGGACACATTCCGAAAAGTAGGAGCCAAGGTGAACGGGCTCCTTTTGGCGGTGAAAAGACACGCCTGTATTTTGGCGGCATTGAATGCTACAAGATTGGCATTGCCCCATTCGGAGACTGCCTGCAGTGCAACACTCCTTCGCTCAACCATGGCCTCTCTTTCGGACCGGATTGATTCCCTACTAGCAATGCCGAGCACCCGGCAGGTATCTCTCTACAACTGTACTGTTATCTGCATACCCATAGATACCGGGCATCAGCAGATCGTTAATATGCAGCAGGAACAGTGTCGCAGAGAGAACAGGCCCCTGAGGAACACCGGCATTAGTTGACATGGGCTCAGAAGAGCATCCATCGACAACAACTCGGAGGGACCGTTCAGTCAGGAAGTCTTTTACCCAGCCAGTCAGGCTAGGGGAAATGCCGTACGCTGGAAGCTTACTCAAAAGGCCAGCATGCCATACCCGGTCTAAGGCCTTCGAGACATCAAGGGAGACAGCAATCGCTTCCCCATTCTTCTCGAGGTCCTCGCCCCACAAGTGAGTGGAATACACTAATAGGTCCCCAGTTGACCGACTGCGGCGAAACCCGTACTGTCGGTCACTGAGGAGATCGTTACCTTCCAGGTATGCCAGGAGGCGCGAGTTCAATACGCGCTCCATAATTTTGCAAAGTATGGAGGTGATCGAAATCGGCCGATAGTTGGCAGGATCGGCACGACTACCCTTCTTGGGCACGGGCTGCACGTTAGCAAGTTTCCAGGACTTGGGCACTATACCAGTCCTAAATGAGAGGCGATACAAGCGCGTCAATACAGGATACAATTCGGGCGCACAAGCTTTAAGAACAATCGCTGGTATACCATCCGGACCACTAGCCTTATCCACGTCCAGACGACACAGTACTCTCAGAACCTCCTTGTTCCTAATGCGAACCTCAGGCATTGAAGCTCCGCAATGAGGTAAATTAGGTGGAGTAGCACTGCCAGTATCAAGACGCGAATTATGGGCAAAGAGAGAAGCAAAGAGACCTGCTTTCTCTCTCGCCGTATGAGCCAGTGTTTCATCAGGCCTAACCAGCGGAGGCAGTGAGGGCTGACAGAAGTTCGCCTCAACCGATTTGGCAAGGGACCAAAAAGATCTGCTACCGGATAGCTGCGCAGATAACTTGTTGCCAATATGTGTGATGCGGTCGAAGCGAGCCTTCTTGAGCGCTTTCTTGTAGGACTTGGCAGCACGGTTAAAGGCTCTCTTCTTTGAGCTTAGCCGAGAATAACAAAGCTAAAGTGGGTGGGTAGCCGCACATTTACGGCTATACGTACTTATTTGAAGCTCCAGATAATTTAAATAAAATAAAATAGTTAATAACAATTATTCAGTCTAAATATAAGTTTATTATCTAAACAAAGTATTACTACGTGCGTGGAAGTGTTTTCAAACATTAATAACCATAAACAGTGTTCAATGAACAGTATAAATAACTCAACGGGAAAACGTAAAATGAACTGATTCAAATTCGTATCCGCTACAATCTAAACTAAACAGTGTACATACAGTGTCAGAAAAGTGCTCAATTACTTTACAAAAGTGATAAATCACGTAAACATAACAGTAAACATAACATGGAAAAAATACTTGAGACATGACTCATAATAACCGACCTTTTGTATTTAAAAATCAAAATTCATAAAAAGCGTACCCTAATTTCGTCAACCCGGCTAACTACTCCGTGGCTAAGTGGCATACATGTGAACCTTGTCGGATCGTACTTGGTTGGGCGCGAGCTCGAATCCCAGTCACTATTTGTCTTTTTGTGTATTTATGATATTCATCCATCAAGATTGTTTAATTTTAACACGACTTAAAGTGAAATAAGGACTACCCTATAACATAAACAAAAGTAAAAAATTGTGCGTAACATTGCTGTTTGAGTTCAATAGAGGGCGCTGTGGTAGATACGCGATCTCGATAAAGATGGATGAGCAATACAATAACATAACATATCGTAGACCCGGCAGAACGGGTTCACTAAATGACCTCACTGACTTATCAAGTACTAGTGAGAAATCGTTACTTGACGCTACAATGATGAGTTTACCCGATAGCAGCCTGCATGACCACACTGACGTAATAAATAATCTGAGCGAACGAGTTAAAACTCTCACGGTAGAATTACAAAGCGCTCATCAAGAAATCGAAAATTTAAATTCGGAAAACTTTCGTCTTAAAACCGATCTCCAAAACATGTTAAAGACTGTCAACACATACAAAAAAGTGTGTTCAACACCTGAGAGAAGAAGTCCAAAAACACCAGTATCAGTACGTAAAATCAAGACTGTTTCAAATAACGAGTTAAGAACCCAAAATAATAATATAAAAACGAGTTCATTACATCCCCGAGGGATTGTGTCCAAAGATTGACCACTATGCACAATAAAGAGACTCAAACAGTTTGTTACCCTCATACGCAGACAGTAAACAAGCCCAATAAAGAATCTAGATCGTTATTGAATAAAAAATCTTCATATAGCGAATTGGCAGATAATAAGGAAGCTAAACGAAAACAAAAGAAGAAATTATGTATACTAAGTAGTTCCAAATCTAAGTGGTCCTTGTCCCTAACTGAAGACGTATTCTCGGATTACTTTAATTTCTGCAATTACGTTTATCAAAACGGAACAATAAAGGAAGTATTGGGAAACATAAAAAGCAAACTAAAAGATTTTACATTAAATGACTATTGCATAATTTTTATTGGTGAAAATGACATTAAAGCTGAACGAAATCAAATAGACGTAATAACCACGATAAGAGAATCCCTAAAAAATGTGACCCATACTAATAAAATTATATGCTTACCGACATACATAGCAGGGGCACCCATATACAATTTTAAAGTCGATATGTTCAACAATCTTCTTTATTTGGACATACAAAATCATGACTACGCGTACATGTTTGACAGTAACCGTGACTTATCAATGGAAATGTTGTCTCAAACAACTGGGAAAATTAATAAAGCCGGAATGAAACACATATATGACTGTATTATGGAAAATATTATAGTTGATTGGTCCACAGTTGATGAGATCGACAAAAACGTAATTAACGGTGAAAAACCCAAAACCATTACGACAAATTCACAGGAAATCGATAAAAGTCCCAATACACAGCTTTTTCTCTGATAAGTATTTACATATTCTACATCAAAACATTGCAGGGCTTCTAAATAAATCAGATGCATTATGTATCCACTTGGAAGAGCTCAGACACAAGGACGGCCCTGTGGACGTTATATGTATATCTGAGCATTTTATGATGGCGGGACAAGAGATAAGCCTTAATCAACCTAATTATACGCTGGCCTCGTCGTACAGCCGGAGCAATAGTAAAAGAGGAGGAACATGCATTATAGTGAAAAACGGACACAAATTCAGGGAAATTTGCGAAATCAGCAAGTTCTGTCTGTCGTCTATATTCGAGTGCTGTGCAGTCGAACTTACTGACTATAAAATCGTTATTATCTGTCTATATAGAGTACCAAAACAAAATAACATGTATACATTTTTTAATAGGCTAGAAAAACTGCTTACCTATATTGCTAAATGTAATTATAAAAATGCTATAATTGCAGGTGACTTCAACATAGACGTTTTAAAAAGCAATAATGCTACTTTAGATTTTGAATGTTTGTTGTTAAATTATAATCTAAAATTAGCATTGCATGAACCGACGCGATTTGCTAGTCAAACATGTATCGACAATTTTGCACATAATTTTAATAAGGGTTGTAAAACAAAAACGTTAGAATTAGGTCTGTCTGACCATGCAGCTCAATTAATGAAACTTCCTGTGAAAAAAATACCAACACTTAAATCTTGGCGTTCAACTAGGCGAGATTATAGCTTAGATAATATAAAAAAATTCAAAAGATGTATTAAAAGCCTATCTTTCTCACGTATTTATCATACTGATGACCCTAACATAGCTTATCAATATTTTATAGATGACTTTAAATTATTTTATGACCTTTGTTTCCCTCAAACTCAATTTTGAATAAAAGTCTACCAGACACCAAAATGGGTGTCACGCGGAATCCAAGTTTGCAGCCGGAAGAAACGGGACTTGCTATGGAATGCTAGATTAAATCCTTCAAAAGAAAATAAATTGAAGTATGTAAACTATTGCAAATTATTTAAAAGAATCATATCATTGACAAAACGTGCACAAAATAATTATAAAATAAACACTTCAAGTAATAAAATTAAAACAGCATGGCGAATAATAAATAAAACTAGACTCAGCCTACCAAAAGATTCTATTGATAGCATAGAAGTTGATGTTAACAAAATAATTAATAATCCTACACAAATAGCAAATGCATTCAATCATTATTTTGTTGACAAAGTCATTCCCATTCCGGATGTTGGGAAGAATGTAACTTCATTAATTAATCACCGTGTAAAATCAATGTTTCTTGCACCATGTTCACCCAATCAGGTTAAACAAATCATAACAACGCTGAAAAATACAAACAGTGTAGGACACGATGAATTCTGCACAAAAATTATAAAAACAGTAAATGAGGATATCTGTCACCACTTGAGCCACATAATTAATCTATCAATATCATCAGGTATATTTCCAAATGATCTCAAATTGTCTATCATAAAACCTTTATTTAAAAAAGATAATAAACAGTTTATGAAGAATTACAGGCCTATTTCGTTAATATCAATATTCTCTAAAATTTTCGAAAAATATTTATATGGTGAAATTAATTCGTATCTTGAAAAAAATCATATTTTGTGCACTGAACAAAAAGGTTTTCGACAAAATAAAACAATAAATATGGCAATTTATGAATTTTTCAAAAAGGTTATATACCACGTTGATAAAACGACTCCCGTTTGTGCTGTATATTGTGATATGTCACAGGCATTCGATTATGTAGACCCTAATATATTAATCAGTAAACTTGATGCCTATGGTATTAGAGGTAATGTTTTAGATTTAATCAAGTCATACCTAACAGATCGACAACAAATAACAGTAATCACTAAAGTAAACCTTAAAACTAAAAAAGAAGTAATATACAGCTCAACGAAACATGATGTAAAGTATGGTGTTCCCCAAGGTAGTGTCCTGGGGCCGCTTCTGTTTATTATATACATCAACGACTTACCGTACGTAACGAATCAACCCATGACATTGTTTGCTGATGATAGCACTGTTACAATTGCATGTAAGGACATTGGTCAGTATAATCGTGACATAAATAACTCTTTGACATCTATAATTTCATGGTTAAATAATAATAATTTAAAAATTAATTTGACGAAAACAAACATAATGCATTTTACACAAAGACTTCAAAATCCGTTAAACATACAATTGATACATAATGATTACGTTGTAAACGATACTACTGCTACCCGTTTTCTCGGTTTAACTATAGATAGTCGACTTAATTGGAAAGAACATATCGACATATTATGTAAAAAAGTCAGTAGTCTATCTTATGCATTATATAAACTTGCCCCCACTATTAATCTTGAAGCGTTACTTTCAGCATATTACGGCCTTGTTGAGTCTGTCCTCAGATACGGCATTATTTTTTGGGGCAATTCAACCAATAAAGATATGGTTTTTAAAATGCAAAAACGATGCATACGTGCTATGTTCGGTATACATAGTACTGACAGCTGTAAACCACTTTTTGTTAAGCACAACCTCCTTACATTACCGTCACTCTATATCTTTGAAATAGCTTTATTTGTCCACAAAAACCCGTATCTTTTTCCCCGAATATCTGATATTATAGAACGTAATCGCCGTGATAATAGCAGGCTCTGTGTTCCCTCTGCTAAAACAGCGCTAATGCGTAAAAGTGTCGTATGTAAGGCTCCAATTATATACAATAAAATTCCAAAACATGTGAAGCAATGAAATACAAACCAATTTTATAAAACACTTAAAAAAATATTGACTGTAAAATGTTATTATAATATTGATGACTTCCTAAATGACAAATCTCTTTGACTGAACAGAATTATTCCTACCTTTAAACTTAAATGCAATTATGTATATCTTTTATAAAAATGTAATCATGTTGTTATTGTAAATTAATTATTATATTGTTCGACTAATTAATGTAAATTAATTCATATTTGTAAGATAATGTATTCTTAATTAATCTTATTAGCTTGAAGTATATTTTTTGTACACCAGTCATGGTCAAACATGTTGAAACGAAATAACCATTCCACCTGTAATGATCACAGCCATGTATTATTATCACCTACACATGTTTTTACAAATAAAATTATCTTATCTTATCTTATCTTAGATCCGGAGCTCCGCGGTCACGAGCGTCAACCCAGGCGAGAAATGCCGTGTGCTTACGCTGTTCAGCTTTTACACAATCGGCATTGAACCATGGGCGAGCCGAGCCACCGACGGGCACGTCATTGAATGGGATAAAATACTCCATAGCTTGACGCACCACATCGGTTATAGCGTCCGCACAGCTCGACGGATTGTCAGAAGAGAAGCAGACCTGCTGCCAAGGATAAGACGCAAAGAAGTGGAGCATCTCACCCCAATCCGCTAACCTGTATCGCCACAATCGCCGTTCACCACGAGAGTCGTGATCTGGCGGGGAGAAGGACGACACAGACTTCACCAGACAGTGGTCTGATGTTCCCAACGGTGAGGAAACTGTTACAACACATCTGTCCGGATCAGTGGTCAGCAGAAGGTCCAAACAGTTGGCAGTGTGGCCAACTACATCAGGCACCCTAGTCGCTTGCTCTACCAGCTGGGAAAGGCCCATAGAAAGCGCGAAGTTTCGCGCTTCTCTCCCAGCGTGGTCGGTCCTCTGGTATGGGAAGAGCCAGTCCTGGTGGCAGGCGTTGAAGTCCCCCAGAGCGACGAACTGAGCGTCAGGGTGCCGATGTAGCGCATTGTCAGCAGCCTCACTGAGGTGGTCCAATAACCGAGTTGTCTCCTGATCACCGCTGTGCGATCGGTAGACACAGGTGTAGACAATTTTGTCCACACCAGTGTCAACCAACAGCCATAAGGACGAAAAATGAGGGTCTTCGAGGTGACGGAGACGCAGGCAACAGATGTCATTGCGAACATACACACAGACCCCGACACGCTGCAGGAAATGATGCTCCAAACAGTATCCCGGGTAGCCGAGGTATGCCGCATCAGGCGGACATCTGATCTGGGTCTCCGTCAAGAAAAGTAGATGCGGCTTCTCAGTCTCAAGGTGATGGTGTACTGCTAAGAGATTGGAGTGCAGACCTCTAATGTTAGAGAGGTGCACTTTGAAAGAGAGGATGTGCGCCCGCTGTGCACACCTACTTTTCTTTTTGGACCTTTTCATAGATTTAAATGAGTGAATAGGAAGGAAGACGGCAGTTGAGTGAGGTGATGCAATGTTAAATCCAACAATGCGACTAACGATGCTGGGCCAGAGGGAGATTGATTTGGAGACTGCGGGGACGCCCGAACCCCCCCCAGGGATCGCCATCGGTTCCTCTCGTCCGGTCGCCAACCGGCACGATGGGGCCACCCTGGGATTTTTCGCAGTTGGCGGGGCAGCCTTTCGTATGTGGCTGGCACACTACTTGGGCCCCCAACTACCTGCGGTCGGCCAGCGGAGCACCGTGCTTCGGATCCCGCTACCCTCCAGGACCAAACTCCCGACACAACAACATTTGGCGCATCGCACCCGGTACACATCGCAACACAACTTCTCAGACCCGTCCTCCGTACGGCTTCACCAGACATCATGCCGGAACACGACGAATCGCTTGGCGGCACGACTTTGTCTAGTGGGTGGTAACTTACGCCGGCGGCTGATGTTGAGGCCTACCACCGAGAAAAGAAGAGAAGTTATTTGTTAGCACCAACGAAGTTAGTGCCATTGTTACTAAATAAGTCTTGACAGTGACCTCATCGTGCTGTGAAACGCTTGAATGCTGCAATGAACGCCTTTGGTGTTAAATCAGTTACCATTTCCAAATTGATGGCTCGAGTAACCAGACAGATAAATACACAAATATATCTCTTCCAGGAGAAAATCTCACATTAATAGGGCCTAAGTAATCACAACCAAATGATTTAAAGGGTCCAGTCGGTTTCAATCTATGTTCTGGAATTTGACTCGTCAGTTGATTCGTTTTAGACTTGGAATACCTCAAGCACTTAACACACGCTCTGTAATGACCCTTAACCATCTCCTTTGCTCGTAATATCCAATATTTAGTGGTTAAATAGCACAACATAGCTTGCGGTCCGCCGTGACAGGTTTTGATATGATCATCACCAATTATGAGTTTGATAAGATGACTCTTAGCTGGCATAAGTATAGGATGCTCTGTATCATATGTGACTTATGACTCATCAATACGACCGCCAACAAAAAAATCCATCAAAAAGGGGATAAAGGGTGCGGAGTTAACTTTTTTCGAGACGAACTTCTTCATCTTTAGCTGCTCTATTTCTTCACTAAAATGCTCTTCTTAAATCTGTTTGATGCATATTATTACACCCATATTTAGTTCTTCAGGTATAATTATGTTTGAATATAAAATGCGTTTCTCTCTTGGTAATTTTAAATTCTGTAAAACCCGTCTCCAATATGATAGGGCCTATACGGTTTTAGACAGTGATGAAAACATAGTCTAAAGAAATTAAACAGTTAAAGATGTCAGTCTTTCTTCTTCATGAGTATCCTCAATACAATCATTACGGCTATTTAATTATGTATTTGATTCTGAAAACCAAGAGGGATCTGCCCACCATAAGGAATACTCAAGTATATCTTATGTAGCTATGCCAATTGAAATACAATCAGCAGGATTCGATTCAGTTGTAACATGCCTACATTGATCAATTTATAAAATATTGACAATTTCAGAGACACGATTTCTCACACGTGGTAGTCCAGCTTCCCTTCTCTCAGCCAGGCTAAAACTATTGTAAAATCGGACCATGCATACAAGTTTTCCTTCGGTATGTTCATTACTTGTGATACCTATCTCAAATATTAACTTTGCTGCCAGAACTGCACCGCACAACTCTAGTCTCGGTATACATATCTCTTTCTCAATTGGGGCAACTTTGCTTTTTGCCGATCCCAAACTCACATAAATTTCGTTGTTATTATTGATAATGCGTATGTATACAGCAACACCATACGCCAATTTGGAAGCATCAGCATAAGCATGTAATTCGACCTTTGATCTTGGACTGAAATGATACCATCGGGATATGTTTATTCTCTCTAAACTAAACTTATTCTAAATTGTAACCCTTCTCTTGTTAAGTCTGTACTCAGTATCTCATTCTAATGAAGCTTCGACTTCCATCATTTTTGGATGAATATTTTTGCTTTAATTATCACAGGGGCAATCCATCCTAATGGGTCATACAGCCTAGCTACTTCCGATAATACTTGCCGTTTAGTAATAGGTTGTTTTATGTCTAGTAAATCAAGTGTATACTGAAAACAATCCATATTTCTATGCCATTTCAAGCCAAGTACTTTCATGGTAGTAGTAGTTTTTAATTTTAATGATTCATTGCTACTGTGGCTGTTCCCTTCTATATGTGTCAGTAAGTCTTCATTATTGCTACTCCATTTCTGTAGTTCAAAACCACCCCAGTTCTTAAATTTATTCATCTCACTATAGATGTGTATGGCCTCTGGTAGAGTGTCACAAATGAAATGAAATGAAATCGTTTATTAAGCAAGCAGGATCACTGATCACTTTTACACGTCATGTTTATTTTTTATTTTATTTTTTTAACTAGATGAAGCCGGAATTTCCTAACTGACTAACTCTGAGAAGAAATAGCCGAAACAAACTCAGGGGTCATCGTCTTTTTTCAAGTCCAGACATTGAAAATGAAAATGTTTACAATAATTTACCTTATAATTACGCATATTGCTTAATAACAATGCTTAACAGAGCGAGCAGCTCAGTCCAAAGCTTTTGGTCTTCTAAATAATCTGTGATTTTATAATACCCCTTTTTGCAAAGTTTGGCCTTTATATGGTTCTTAAATCGTTTAATGGGTAAGTTTCGAATGTCCATGGGAAGCTTGTTGTAAAAGTGTATGTATACATCGACCCATGAACGAGTTGCCTACTCTGTGGAGACGAGTGTGATGTACAGCAAGATTGTGTTTGTTCCTGGTATTTATATTATGAATATCGCTAATTTTCTTAAAATTCGAGATATTTTTATGAACATACATAAGATTTTCAAATATATTTTGTGAAGCTACAGTCAGAATGTTCACCTCTTTGAAGTTTTCTCTTAGAGAGTCTCTAAGACCAAGGTTGTGAATGGCTCGAACGGCCCTCTTCTGTAAAACAAAGATGGTATTGATGTCCGCACAAGTTCCCCAGAGAAGAATCCCATAAGTCATAAGACTATGAAAATAACTAAAATAAACAATTCTGGCTGTATCCACATCAGTTATCTGTCTAATTTTCTTAACAGCAAAGGCGGCAGAACTGAGTCTACCGGACAGCTTCTCAATGTGAGGACCCCATTGTAACTTGGCGTCAATAGTTAATCCAAGAAAAACTGTCGACTCGACAGGGATCAACTCCACTCCATTCAGTTGAACATTGGTACTTAGCTGCCTGACATTTGGCGTAGAAAATTTAATGACATTAGTTTTTTTTTTTTTTCATTTAAAAGGAGGTTTTTTACATTAAACCAATGGACAACTTTAGATAGTGCATTGTTAACTTCGTCAACATTTGTTAGCTGACGCTTGACTTTAAAAATAAGAGAAGTGTCATCCGCGAACAATACTATGTTGTGATTATCCCTCACGTGATGAGGTAAGTCATTAATATCAATTAAAAACAAGAATGGACCTAGAATTGAGCCCTGCTGAACGCCCATGGTGACCACAGATCCTGCAGATGTCTTGCCCTTAACATCAACCCTCTGAATTCGATTATTCAGATAAGAAGTCAGAAGGTCGAGAGCTCTGTCCCTCAAACCATAATGGTACAATTTCCTGATAAGAGTATCATGATGTACGCAATCAAAGGCCTTGGACAAATCACAAAAAATACCAAGAGCATCTTGCGATTCCTCCCAGGCCCCAAATATGTTCTTTAGCAACGCCACGTCCGAATCTGTAGTTGAACGACCCTTTGTAAAACCAAATTGTTTCACGTGCAATAAATTGTGTAAGTTAAAGTGCCTCAACAACTGTTTCAAAATTAATTTTTCAAAAATTTTGCTCAAAGTTGGTAATATCGATATTGGCCGAAAATTCGTGGGATCGGTTGTATTGCCAGATTTGAACAGTGGAATTACTTTGCTTAGTTTCATCAAATCAGGAAATACACCAGATGTGACACAAGAATTTAAAACAATTGCTAAGAAAGGTGCGATTACATCTATTATTGAAGCTACAGTGTATACTGACAAACCCCAATGATCGGCAGTTTTTTTTTTACATCAAGATCCTTAAAAGATTCTATAATGTCTTTAGCAGTCACAAATTTAATTTCAAAGTGATTGTCACATTCTGGAACACATTCTTTTAGTATGGCATAAGCAGAAGTGGAGGAAGAAGACAAAGTTTTTGTTGTCATTATTGGAATATTAGTAAAAAAATTCTCAAACTCAGTTGCTACCTCACACAATCACAATCAGTCAAAAGGTCATCCATATAAAAGTCTTTTTTTGATATTGTCGCTGCTGTCGGAAATTTTGTGTGTTCTTTATCAGCTAATCTTTGAAGAGTTTTTCAGCCAAATATGAAGCACACGCAGCGGCAGCGGGCTCAACGTCACTCGCAATAGTTTATAATGTCTTAATTTCTCTTCTATTTATGGCCTCCATACAATAACCAAAAAAGTAAATCCGTTACACAATTTCTTATAGCTACATATAATTATGCTTAGAATAAATTAATAACAATAATTGTGTCCTATTAGCATCTGCTGCCGTACTAGGTTTAAAGCCTGTGTTTCAGCACGCAGCGCCTCAAGCCCTCAGACTGGGTATGCAAGTGTTGGAGGTTGGTAGGTACTGGCCGTTAGGCATATAATCTGTCACATAGTGACTTGCCATATTCAAAAATATGATGTAATATAGTTTGTAATAAAAACTGACAGCCTCCGTGGCGTAGCGGTAGCGGACGTGGCCGCTGTGCAAGGTGGCGCGGGTTCGATCCCCGCACAGTGCAAGTATTTGTATGCATGCATAGGTATGAATACTTGTACTGGTCTGGTCGTGCCTCGGAAAGCACGTTAAGCCGTTGGTCCCGGTTGCCATACAAACATCTAGTGGCAGTCGTTACGGGTTGTTAGAGCCCTAAAAAGTCCAACAATTGGTCTAACTGCAAAGCTTCGATGTCGCCTTCGGGTTGTGGAGGTCAGACGGCAGTCGCTTCACGGAAAATGTCGAAGTTTAGCCATTCCAGCAGTTGGCCTGGTAAAGCGGACCTCAGACTCCAAAGCTGAGAAGGCTTCGGATGCGACTGGAATTAACGCTGTGATGATGATGATGATAGTTTGTAATAAAAATCTGAGATAACAGATGTGTTTCTGTGTCCCCACGAATGCATAGAGGCGGCACTAAAGTTCCACAAAGTGCCCCTCTACCTCTGCGCCCTCGTGTCGGACTACCTTTGCGAGAGGAAGGTCCTATACGAGGACGCGGAGGGTCGCGTCCAGTCGTGGACCATGAAGATAGGTGTACCCCAGGGATCAGTGCTTGGTCCCCTGCTCTGGAACCTGGGGTACAACTGGGTTCTGCGTGACGCGCTCTTGCCGCGGATGGATGTAGTGTGCTTCGCGGACGACACTTTAGTCGCGGTGAGGGCGCGCGAGTGGGAGGAGGCGGTCCACCTCGCGTCGGTCGGCACCTCTCTGGTCGTCCGACGCATCCACCTCCTGGGGCTGGAAGTGGCCATCGGAAAAACGAAGGCCATGGCTTTCCAAGCCCCGCGACGCAGAACCCCACCGGGGCTCCGTATCCGAGTGGAGGGGGTCCAGGTTCCCGTCGAGGTGTACATCAAGTACCTCGGCCTGATCCTGGATCCCCGTTGGAGTTTCGAGGAGCATTTCGGGCTCCTCGCCCCGCGGCTGTGCTCTGTCGCAGCCGCCCTCGGACGGCTCCTCCTTAATTTGGGGGGGGGGCGAATTCAGCGTGCCATCGGCTGTACCATGGAGTGGTGCGGTCGATAGCACTCTACGGAGCCCCGGTGCGGTGCGGGCGTACCGCACCGTCAGTCATGGGGCTGCCTGCGTACTCGCGGGCACGCCCCCGTGGGAGGTCGATGCCCTGGTTCTGTCCCAGGTGCATCGACACCGTGTCGCGGCCCGGGAACGGGGGGAACGATCCGCCTTCGAGGAGGTAAGGTGGGTCCGAATAGCAGCTCAGGGGGAGGCCCTGAGCCGGTGGAGGAAGGCGCTCTGCTCCCCAGCTGCCGGCCACCGGTCGATTGGAGCTATTCGTCCGGTGTTAGAGGGATGGGTTGGGCGCCGGCACGGCAGCCTCACCTACCGCTTGGTGCAGGTACTGACCGGACATGGGTGCTTCGGTCACTACCTGCACCGGGTCACCCGTCGGGAGGAGTCGCCGCGGTGTCACCACTGCTCTCACTCTCGACGACACGGCCGAGCACACCTTGGTGGAGTGCACGGCCTGGCGAAACGAGCGCCGCGACTTTGTTGCGGCGCTCGGAGGCGGACGCCTCTCCCTGGCAACCATGGTGCGAGCCATGGTTGAAAGCGAGAGTGCATGGGAGGCTGCCGCCTCGTTCTGCGAGACCGTCCTCTTACTACAAAAGGAGGCAGCGGAGAGGGAGCGGGAAGAGGATGCTCTTGTCGCTCCCCTCCGGCGTAGACGGGCGGGGCGATGAAGGCGGGGGACGAACACCCGTCTCCTTTAGCCCCCGAGTGTCACCAGCGTGTATGGGTAGCTTCCGCACGCGCATTGCACTGGTCACCACGTCTGAGGATTACTCCGGTACCCGGGTAGTCTTCCCTTGGCGCGGAAACCGGCCAAAATTAGGCCAGTAAGCCCTGAGAGTGGCACGGAGTTAGATCTTCGGACCGATCCCGTGGCACCCGTGGTGGTTTTAGTGGGTATTCCCGGCTCCGGTTGGGCGAGCCCCACACACGCCTGTCGCCTAGCTAGCGGCGGGTATGGTGCGTAATGCATTTCATCAGGTATCATAAATTCGAAATTGGGACATACGTACTGCGATGATGTCGAATGATCAGAATTCCGTTTTTGGAATAAAGAAGCTTGGGGTGCACAGGACTACGACGTTTGGAAGTTCCAAGTGAAAAACTACCTGGAATGTGAAAATTGGTGGATAGCTGTAGAAGCCAAGGAAGTCACTGCAGAACTCAAAGATGCTGATCGACAGGCGCATACTACCATGTGTCTACTGTTGGAGCCTTCATATTTTTCAAATGTCTACAATTTAAAGACCGCTAATCAGGTATGGCATAATCTATATAATGCATACGAAGATAAAGGCTGGGGTAGACGTATATCACTGCAGCGTCAATTACGGTCATGTAAGTTGGAAAACTTTCCAAGTATGGAGAAATACTTCTCAAAGGTACTATCCATAGCACAACAATTGGCTGCAATAGGCGCGAATGTCTTAGACGACTGGATCATTTCCATTTTGCTTGCCGGATTGACATCGGTATACAACCCGTTGATCATGGCAGTAGACAACAATGGAAAGGAAATAAGCTTAGAGCAGATCAAAACTAAACTGCTGCAGGAGGCTTATAGGCAAGATGAAATGGCTGGAGCTGGTGAGCAAGCCTTTGCCTCTAAACAGGAAAAGGCGCTCAAAAAAAAAACGCTCGTAAACAAGTGCGCAAGTGCTTCTAATGCTATAAAGAAGGATATAAGGTATCTGAGTGTAAGAAGCTAAATGCTGGTGTAGTTGGTGTGTGTATGAGTACGGCAGATACCAAGAAGAAAAGCGATTAGTATGTAGATAGTGGATGCTCGACCCATATGACTTACGATCTTAAAAAGTTATGTAACTACCAGAAAGTAAAGGGTAACTTGAAAATTAAAGTGGCCAATGGAGAAGAAATACCAGTTGAAGGCAGAGGAAATGCTAAGCCAAAATTTAGCGAAAGTTTAAATTTCACATTGGTAAGTGTTCTACATGTTCCTCGCCTAAACTTGAACCTGATATCAGTGAGTGATCTTGTTAAGAAAGATTTCGCGGTTAATTTTGGCAAAGGAGGTTGCACTATCAGGAACAAAACCAAGGAATTTCTATCTAAACTGGAATGTGAACTATCGATCAAAACGTGGTCTGAAAGAGATAGACTCACAGTAGCCCTCTGTCCTTGTTGTGTAGGGTGACTATTATAATGGAATTTATAAGAAATGTACGTAAAATATTTTTTTTTTCATTTATATTACCTGAGTTTTAATGAACATTTAGGCATGTATGCGAACTTTTTAATTTCATTATTGAATTTAAAAAATGGATGAATAAATTGATGATGTACGGATGACAGCAGGTCAATCTATCCGAAACTATACCTTTAGATAAATAAAATATCTACAAGAAAGCAGAATTTAATGTCATTGTAAATACCCAATAAAAGTCACTTACTTATTATGCACACAATTACTAAGTGCACATTTATTAATTACTCCGAAATTTATGATCACCCTACATACAAACAAAATAACTTGTATATGATTACCGCAAAAACCTTACTTAAATAATGATATTCCGCATCCAGAGTATGACTCACTATTGCAGACATTAATGACACCCTTTTTCACCATCTTTTTTCTTATCGAAATTATTGGTTTCAAACAAAATTACAAAAAATAAATACGGGTAACACTTAGAAAGAGACAGAGGGCTACTGGGACGCTTTCTCCCTCGGACCGTGTTCTCTTCAAATAAAGTTTTATTTCTGATCGACCTTATTGCTCTTGTGGTAGAGTCTTCTTTTAAATAACAGACTTATGCAAGTTCACATTCCAGTTTAGATAGAATTTCCTTGAACAAAACCAACCAAATAGTTGCAACGTGCAATGAAGTTGATGGAATTTTCAAATTGAAGGAAAACATAGACTATGTCAACGCAACATTGTCAAATGAACCTCTGTCAAACTTATGGCATAGAAGGTTGGCCCATTTAGGTCATAATAACATGCTTATATTGAAAGATGTGGTAACTGGTATAAAGTTTGACAGTAAACAAAGCATTGAGCCATGTATTCTACGCATTAAAGGTAAGACATGTAAAAGCCCGTTTAAAAACAAAGGCACGCGAGCAAAACAGATTCTTGAATTAATACACACGGAAATCTGCAGTCCGATAGAAAAATCAACGTTTGTTGGCTCTATATACATGTTGCTTTTTATCTACGATTATACGCGTAAGATGCACGTTTATTTCTTAAGAAATAAGAGTCAAGACTTTCGACACATTTCGTAAATATAAGGCGGAAGTGAAGAGAGAGACTGGTAAGTTGATAAAATGCCTCAGATCTGATAACGGTACTGAATTTTGTAACCATGCCTTCGACAGATTGTTCAAGTTAACTGGTATCAAACACCAAACGACGTTTCTGTATACACCTGAACAAAATGGCGTAGCTGAGAGGGCGAACAGATCGATTATTGAGAAAGCGAGGACGTTGCCTTGTGTGGCAAATTTAAGCAAGAAGTTTTGGGCTGAGGCAGTAAATACCGTGCTATACCTGAAGAATCGAAGCCCCACAAAGACTGTCATGAACAAAGTACCTGAAGAACTTTGGTCAGGTAAGAAAATAAACTTGAGTCATTTAAAAATCTTCGGATGTTTGGCGTTTGCATTGAAACTGAACGTGAAAAGGCAAAAGCTCGACATGAAGACTGAAGCTTTGATTTTTATTGACTAATGTGAGCTTACGAAAGGTTACCGACTGATGAATACTGATGAGACTGGCAAGATAACTATTGCTAGGGATGTTAAGTCCTTGGAAACCATATTTCCTGGTGATGGTACGAATGCGATGAAGAACGCAATTGTTCCTATGTCCATAGAACAGGAACAAACTGAACCTGCGATATTAAACGTGTCTGCTGATATCCACTCGAATCGTGAAGATGATTTTCAGGATGCAGATGCAGGAAGTACTGAATCCGCTACGCCTCCGGAAGCGAGTACTGAGCCAAGTGTTGAGACGAGTATCGAGCTAAGATACAACCTGCGTGCACGGAAGCCGGTCGACTATTCAAGTACGTGCATCAACGCTCTCGCTGAAATTGATGGCGATCCGATCCGACGACTGTAGAACAGGCGCTGGCCAGGCCTGATCGTGAGTAATGGCAGAAAGGAGAACCAGACGTGGACGCTAGTCAACTTACCACGTGACAAGAAGCCGATACAATGTAAATGGGTATTTAAGATTAAGCGAGATAGCGATGGTAAGGTCTCAAAATATGAAGCTAGGCTAGTAGCGAAGGGATTTACTCAGGTACGTGGCGTAGACAATAATGAAACTTATTCTCCGGTAGTTAGGAGCTCGACTTTGCGACTTTTATTCTCATTAGCTGTAGAATTTGATTGGGACATAGATCAGTGGGATGTAACGATTGCTTTCCTTTACGGTAAATTGAAGGAAGATATTTATACGATGCCGTCTGTAGGTGCTATCGCCAAGGGTCAGAAGACGACGGTCTGCAAGTTAAATAGGTCGTCGTATGGTCTGAAGCAAGCGTCAAATGCTTGGTTTCATGAACTTCACCGAGAGATGCTCAGTTTAGGTTTCACGCAATCAAAGGTAGAGCCCTGCTTGTACCAAAAGTTATTAGAGGATAAGGGTAGGATAGTTGTAGTTATATACGTTGATGATATTTTTATTTTTTGTAGTTCTTTACACAAAAGTGAAAACGAGAAATTAAAAGTCCATTGAAAACACCATTTACCTTGATCAGGAACAGTACCTATGATGTGTCAAAGGAATTTGAAATGACGGATTGTAAACCAGTCATTACCCCCATGAAAGCTGGTCTTAGACTAGAAAAGGCTTTAGATTCCAGTTGTAGGTTGCCATATCAGAACCTGGTAGGATATCTAAACTATTTAGCCCAAAATAGTAGGCCAGATATCGCACATGCCGTTAGCGTTCGAGCACAGTTTAATTCGTGTTACGATGAAATTCACTTTAAGTGTGCTAAACGGGTGCTTCGATATTTAAAAGAAACATCCTGATTATGCGCTTATTTTCCGAAATTCAGGTAAATTAGAACTTCTTGGCTACGTAGATGCGGATTGAGGAGGTCATATGATAGGAAATCCTTTACGGGTCTAATGTTCAAGTTAGGTGAAAGTTTATTAACATGGGAGAGTCGCAAGCAAAAGTGTGTTGCTCTGTCCTCTACCGAGGCAGGGTACATAGCCAAGCTTCGAAGGAAGCAATTTATTTAAGGATTTTGTTAAAGAGCTTAGTAAATGATAGTTGTAACAAACCTGTAGTCATTTATAATGACAATCAGTCTGCACATCACATTGATAGAAAGAAGATGAACCATAATAGAACGAATCATATCGACATAAGATTTCACTTTGTTCGCGAAGCAGTTTTTAATGAGGCGGTTGAGGTGCAGTTTGTGCCTTCACAAGAAATGGTGGCAGATATGTTAACAAACTCTGTCAGGCCCCAAGATAAAGTTAGCTTTAGCGAGATTACCCATTAAGAGGGCGGGTAGTGGAAGTGGTGTAATTTAAATTTTTGATGTGTTGTATTTGTATTGTAATGGGTAGACATGGTGATGGGTTGTGGAGTACATTGAGTCGCGGTCTCGTGTGGAGTACCGCTTGGCTTTTTTGAGGGCTGATTTCTATCCTCCATTTCTTAAACCAGTCAGCCAGTTTGTTGACAGCTGTTTGGAGATGGAAGCGAATTCGGTCAGGACTGAGTCCCGAGCAGTAGATGGCTGTGTTGTCTGCGAACAGAGCGAGTTGGGCCTTACCGCTTTTCGGGATATCGCTTGTATACAGCGTGAAAATGAGGGGGGCTAGTACAGAGCCCTGGGGAACACCTGCACGGATGGGGTAGGGGGAGGAGAGCGCTCCTTCGATTTTATAGCGAAAGGTGCGGTTTGACAAAAAGTCCCGTAAGATGCGGTTTGACAAAAAGTCCCGTAAGATGAGGACAAGAAGGTCAGGCCGAGTTGGTACAGCATATAGATGAAGCCGTTGTGCCAGGCTTTGTCAAACGCTTTCGCTATGTCGAAGTAAACTACGCCTGTATACATATCACGTAGGAACCCTGCGTGTATATGTTCGGTTTTTAGTAGTATCTGTTGCGGACAGGAGTGTTGGATACGGAACCCGAACTGTTCATTGGGGATAAAGCCCTTGTTCTCGGCGTAGGTTCTCAGACGCCTATAAATAAGCCTCTCATAAATCTTACCGAGAATTTTGAGTAAGCTGATGGGACGGTAGCTGGTGGGTTCGGCTTTGGGCTTACCGGGCTTGGGAATGCCTATAACAGTGGCTTCTGTCCACGTTTGTGGGAAAAAGTTGTTCCCCATTGCAACATTGAAGATGGTGGTCAAGAGGATGACCAGATGGGCTGGGAATAGACGGAACACTTTGTTGGTGATGCCATGGTATCAAAGCCGGGCGCTTTTCTGGGTTGGAGACCTTTGATCTGGAGTGATGGTAGGCAGAGGATCGTCAGGGTCGTCAACGGGCGGGAGGTAGGTTCTACTTTCGACTTCAGCGTCGACCTCAAGGAGATGAGCTTGGTCTACTGGTTAGGCTGGGGGAGCACTGGGCTTCTAGATAGGAGGCAAGGCGTTCAGCATTGTCATCGTCGTTGAAGACGATGGTATTGGCAGGGCGAACCAGAGGAGGCATGGTGGCGACTTCTTTGGATTTTAATTTCCTCTGAAGTTCCCAGAAGGGTAGGTGAGTCGGCTGTAATTCGTCCAGCAGCTTATCCCAGCTAGCTTCACGCCACTCCGAAATGCGGTTTTTTACAGTTTTCTGTAAATAGCGTATATGGGCATTGTTAGCTTCGCAGGGGAAGTTGCTGTAGGCACGGACGGCCTCGTTCTTCTCGGTCAGCAGTTCACGCACGTCAGCCGGGAGTTTCCAGTGACAGTCTTCTGTCACTGTGGCCTCCCTTGAACAGTCATTCAGGGCTGACTGTACGTGATCCGTGAACGAGTCGAGCGCGGCTGTCATGTCTGCGATCGAGTTGAGGCGTACAGGTATAGAGTCCAAGTGGGGGGATGTGGTGGATTTCAGCCGATCGCTTACTTTTCTCCAGTCCGTTACCACTTTATATATATATATATATATATGCCATCTATCGCTTCTTGCTTAGCAAGAATTCTTTATTGCCATTATTTTTAGCTGTCCTTTCTTTTTAACCGCTATGCCTTTTTTGCGGCTTACGCCTTGTCTTTTTTTCTTCTGGGTTTCTCTTTTCCCAAGTCTATGTATTCGATTTTTCTTTTCTTTGTCATCTTTCTTTTGTCATGTTTTATCACTATTACATTTTTCTTAAATGCGAAAGTATCTCTGTCTGTCTGTCTGACCGGCTTTCAAAAATACTGAACCGATTGTAATGAAATTTGTTATACAGATAGTCTAAAGCCTGAGAAAGGACATGGGCTATATAACATCCCGCTATGCCCAATAGCAGCAGAGCAGTAACAAAATTTTTTGCGAAAACGGGAGAAAACGCGGACGTACTACATTTTGCTCCCATTATTTTAACAGGCGCTTATTTTATATCAACTTAGCTCATTCGGCTAGAAGCTTACGCGGGTGAAACCGTGGGGCACAGCTAGTACTACAATAAATTAAACATCGTACATATTGCTCTTAATGTTTTAACAGGCGCTTACTTAATATCAACTGAGTAATCATTCAAAATGTTGCCAGTGGCCGAAGTGGTTTGTTCTTTTTAGATGCTCCAGAAGGTACACGCAAAACCTATATTTTAAAATTATTATTAGCTCAAATCCGGAAAGATGAAGGAGTTGCTATTGCAGTTGCTTCTTCGGGAATAGTTGCTACATTACTTAGCGGGGGACGAACAGCGCACTCAGTTCTAAAGTTACCATTGAATTTAGCTCATGAAGAAATGCAACATTATTAAAAGTAGTGGACGCGAAAGAATGTTACACCAGTGTAATTTGATGTGATTACTTAACTAGGGGTACGCCGGTATTTGAAATAAATGCCTGTTTGAAAGCATTATGGGTTCACGTGAAAAAGTATTGTCTCAAGGAATATGCAAGTACAACTTCACCACGATTCTCAAGCCGGGCAATATGCAGCTACTCTTCTAAAAATCGGAGAAGATCGTATGCCAACTAACAGGAACGGTATGATTACATGAGTTCTGTCAAATTGTGGATAGCTCAGATGACCTATCAAATAATGTCTATCCTGATCTTCAAACAAATATGGCCAATCGAGGATGGCTGTGCGAAAGGGCAAAAAGGGCCGACTAATGAAATAGTTCATAAAATAAATGAACAAATCATGTTAAATGTTCAGATAAATGTTGTCGAATACCTCTCAGTGGACAATATTATGGACACTGAACAAGTTACATCATACCCTATAGAATTCCAACTCTTTAAAATTATCAAGAGTGCCATCGCATAAGTTGATACTAAAAGTTGGTGTTCCTATCCTATTATTGAGGAATCTTGACGCTCCAACGCTGTGTAATGGTACTCGGCTACAAATAACACATTCGGTCACAACATTGTAAAGGCTACAATCATGAGTGGAATGGCAAAAGGACAAAATTTCTTGATTCTCCGTATTCCCATCATCCAAATGGCAAATCAGTCGGATTAGCCATTTCAATTTAAAAGAGTGCAGTTCCCTCCGAAAGCAGCATATGCTATAACAATTAACAAAGCCCAAGGTCAGACGCTTAAAGTTGCAGGAGTTCATTTAGAAACAACATGTTTTCCTCATGGGCAACTCTATGTGGCATGCTCACGTGTAGTATCAAATCCAGAAAATCTTAATGTTTTGGCAAAAGACAGCAAAGCATAAAACGTTGTTTATAAAACCGCACTTACTTAAATGTGCTCATATTTTGTCAAGCATAAAACTTTTTAATCCATATTTTCATAATATACTAAGCATATCCAAAATACCAATCAACGCAAAATTATTCAAATTACGATTTTTGATGTTTCTTTTTTTTGCTAACCTTTAAACCCGGTAAAATTAAATCCTACTAATATTATAAAGACGAAAATTTGTGAGGATGTTTGTGTGTTGCTCACGAAAACACTACTGAATGGATTTTGAGGAAACCTTACAGTAATGTAGGCATTTATCTTGGCATTCCCACGGAAACGGGAACCACCGCGCGCTTTAAACTGAAGTCCACGCGGACGGAGTCGCGGTCAACAGCTAGTTGTCTATATATACAACGTGTAACATAAAGGGTTTAAACATACCAAGGGCATGGCATCTTTACATGATATCAAACGATATCGGAAGGGTTTCAACTCAAAATAAAATACTCAAAAAATTGGTACCAAATTTTCGGTTTCGTGTGTTTCTTAAAATCAAATCATAACAAACGTGGCAGCACACTACATGCGTTAATGACTACTCGTTACCCGTCACGTTACTCGCCAAAATCCGATGAATGTCTTCAATATCTCTGTACGACTAGTATGATAGTAGCCTATCACAGGCGGTGTTTTTCCTCATAACTTCCTACAATAAGGGGAAAGGATTACATACAGAGATAGGATTAAAAAACCCTTCCAATATCATTTGATATCATGTAAAGAAGCCATGCCTTTGTTATGTATATACCCTTTATGTTACACGTTGTATACATAGTTTCTCTTACAGCTATTACAATTCCTGCCGACGACGGCGGCACTGGCTGTGCCGCTCACCTTGTGCGGTTTCTGTCGATACTTAATTTTGCAACCTTGAGGCAAAACCGCTCCAGATACGGCCTGGAGTGTTTATCTGCCATAAGGTCAGAGATAGTTATTTCAGTTAAAATTCTTTCAGTACCTACTTCCGGGTCGTATCTGTCGCAGTTATGCCTCGGACACTTGAACAGAAGGTGCTGTATTGTCTCAGTTGCCTGTGTGTCACACACACACAGGCCGGGCTGTTCTTCAACTTAAATCTGTGTAGGTTCGCGGCGAAGCCGCCGTGACCCGTCAAAATTTGCGCCCAAATAGACGTCCTGTCGAGGCTCTTCTGGACCTTGCGCGCGCGCACCACATCGGGGAAGAACATCCGCGTGACCCCAGCCGTGGCCCCGCCGGTGTACCTCCCATTCCAGACAGCTACTGTGCCCTCCCTCAAACGTCGCTTGACATATGAGACTGGACACCTGTCATACGCCGGGGCGACCCTGGACTGAGCCGCCACCTGCCTTGCCAACTCGTCGGCGCGCTCATTGCCGGGGATCCCGACATGAGCTTTAACCCAAAAGAACCGGAGGATTTTACCTCTCCCCTCTTGCTCCCTAATATTCTTACGAATATGGGTAGCAAGGAGATGGTGCGTTTCCGAGTTTCGAATCAAGTCGAGCGAGGACCGAGAGTCGCTGAGCACCGCCGCGCAGTCGAAGCCTCTCAAGACAACCAGGTCCGTAGCCCTGGCTATCGCGAGCAGCTCCGCCTGAAAGACGGTACACATCGACTCCAACCTCATTCGCTTGGTCCGAATCTCGGACCCATCCCGCCAGTATGAATATACCGCCCCGACCCCTTCATCCGATTTACTACCTTCAGTGTAAATCAGATGAACGGGAAGCTGTAGCTGGGCCACAGTTTCGGGGAGCATATATTCCAGACACTGATAGTCCACATCTGGCTCACTGGCGGGGTGAGGGGCCTCCGTAAAGACCCTAAGCTCATCCAGTTCGCGGGATTCCAGCTCTTCTATCGCACGTCCCCGTTTGCACTCAAACAGCCGGGCGACCTCCAACATTCGAAGATCGAGCGGGAGGAGACCCGACAGTGTGAGCGCTGCATTGAGCGAGACCGTACGATGTGACTTAGTGATCTTCTGTGCAAAGCCCCTCTGGATGATAGCAAAGGTTCTTTGCACAGAGATCTTCTCGGCGGCCTTCGCCCAGGAGCTCGTGCCATACAGGATGGTCGGTTCGACCACCGCGATGTTTGTCGTCCTAATGATCTCCGGACTCAAGCCCCAATCCGAGCCATCGCCGACAGCTTCTTGTAAAGGTTAGTTGCCTTGCAACAAGCACATGAGATATGCTTGTTGAAGGCCAACTTGCTGTCGACGATGACTCCGAGGATCTTGAGCTCGGTCACCATCGAGATGTCAACGCCACCCATTTGCACGACCGGAGTATCATACTTCAGCTTTCGCGTGACAACCATCGCCTGGGTTTTTTATGGCGGAAAAGCGAAGCTTAAATAAGCTTCGCTTGTGGGGGGTGTCATAAATATGACACCCCACTCGTGCACACAGGCTAAAGTGGCATTGGCATCCCGCTAAATCCCGAGCGCCGTGTGACCAGAGAACACCAACACGATGAGTGCTTACTTGTTTTAAATCATTTTATAATTCAATTATATTCATTTTAAATAATAGGAGTGCATAACATATGAAGAAATATATCGCAGAATATACTACCGCTGGGAACCTGCAATATCTCTGCCCGCCTGGTACTTAACCCGACTAAGATGCGCAGGCTCCGCCTTCAGGGACGCGTAAGAGTACCCACTTATAATATCATCATCATAATAATTATAATAAACGTGTTAATGATCACGCCCCCTAAGTAGCAGACGACACTATCATCCAATTGCATGTCATTCTTTACATTTTATTCGCTAACCTGTGTGGAAGACATTCCTCTCTTTTGCGCACACGCAGCCGTATAACAGTGCCAGTGGCAGTGGCAGTGGCCTTGTCACCTCTGCTATCCTAGTTCGCCAATGGACAAATCTGTGTCGGAGTCCGAGGTTAGTTTGGTGGGTAAAGACTAATAAGACGCCGCCTAACTGTGTATTCTAACGTACTAAGAGAAGCAGAGAGGATATCTCCATTTGAGAGCAACTGGATGCTTTCAAAAACGAAATTAAGGAAATGATGTCTATTTTTACCCGACTACGGCAAAGCAAAAGGAGGGTTATGATTTTGACAGGCTATTTATGTATGTATGTATGTATGTATGTATGTATGTATATATGTATGTATGTATGTATGTATGTATGCATGTATGTATGTATGTTCATCTGTTCCCTCGTAACTTCTAAACTACTTATTCAAATTCGATAAATGACATATCATTAGAAGCGTCTTAATTGTCCGCTGGTTAAAGGCTATATGGAGTTTCACAAAATCTAATGTGGCGCCCTCTAGCGGACAAAATTTACAGAGTAAAAAAATAAAGTTAACATAACTATGCCGTGTTTGGTATCATTTGAAAGGGCTTTACTTGTACATTTTGAATATATATATATTACTAGCATTTGCTTGTGACTTTACCTGTATTCATGGGCTGATTGCATATAATTCACATCTTTTCGTTCATAGATAGCTTCTTTACTACTCATCAGAATAAGACCACTGCAGAACCATTAGAAGGGCCTTGATATTCTGTTGGCTATAAAGCTTGTCACCAAATTTAGTATTACGCCCTCTAGCGGACAAAAAGTTCTATGTTAATATAAAATTAAAATAAATATACCGTATTTGGTATTATCTGAAAGAGCTTCACGAGTACTTTATGTTTGTACATAATCCCTAGTAATGCTTCGTAGAAATTTGAATGTAAACCAGGATTTGGTAAACGGAGCGATGGGAGTGGTGAAGGCCTTCGAATGGCCTGTTCTTCGGCGCGATTAGTTGGAACAGGAGATCAGCCAAGCGCTGTTCTCATACAATTTGACGACGCATCCATAAAAGCAGATATTAACGGACTTATCAAAATCGAGCCTTGCCTCACTGAATTTGACGGCTTGAGGGGTTCTGGGCAAATTCAGCGTAAAATGCTCCCGCTGATTCTTTCTTGACGTTGTACTGTACATAAATTACAAGGTTGTACTCTAGATAAAAAAGTTACATATCTAGGAAAGTCATTGTTGCTAAAGGACAGGCCTATGTCGCTCTCAGTAGAGTTAAAACCATAGAGGGATTATTTATAAGGGCCTTGGATCATAATAAATTACTTAAAAATCCACATGACAGTCGATCGTTAGCAGAATTAGATAGATTAAGAAATCTTCCCAGGTCCTCTTAATCTAAAACTAGCGCTTGACTGCAATCCCGCCTGATGGTAAGCAGTGACGCAATCGTTGATGGTAAAGCTCACTAGTTTATTAAGCCTATTCACTTAAAAAAACTTAGGACTAGCAAGGATGACGGCAGTTGAGCCAAGTGATGCAATGTTAAACCCAAGACCAACACGACCAACGATGCTGCGCCAGAGGGAGATTGATATGGAGACTCTCCACGACCAAACTCCCGACACAACAACATTTGGCGCATCGTACTCGCCACACAACGCAACACAACTGCTCAGACGCGTCCTCGAACACGACGAATCGCTTGGCGGCAAGACTTTGTCTGGTGGGTGGTAACTTCTGCCAGCAGCCGATGTTATGGCCTACCACCGTTAGAAACACATCCAATCTATTTATACTAACGACCTCATCCACTAATTCATGGCCCATTTGGTGCCATCGACGCAAATGTGCGTCGCTACTACGAAAAACCGGGAGCTTCATACGGGGAAACCGTTGCTATACGCGCTACGATCCAAGCGCTACGAAATAGTAAAATATGACATCTCTACATATTACTATATGCCGATACATAAGTCAAAAGAGATGTCGTATGTTAACTACCTAGTTTTTAGTTCGTCAGTTTAACTTTTGTTAATATTATGCGCCACAAATACACTTTAACACCAAAATAGTACAAATAATAAAAAGTAAAAAACTAAAACCCAACTACGACAAAAAACGACGCTGAAAAAGTATAAAACAAGATTTTCAGAATACTGAACTGAACAAAGTTGCTAATATAGTTGCAAGTAAATGGACACAGTAGACTCTACCAAAATGCCTTCGTTGTAAAACAATAATGTCTTACAATACTATTCTGAAGTATGCAATATTCACTATTTAGAGATAAATTTTCATGTTTGGAAAGGCGTAGTCACACGTTACATATACCTACCTACCGTAGCACTTTGATAACGTGTGACTGCGGTTTTCCAAACATGAAAATTTATCTCTAAATAGTGAATATTGCATACTCACGAACGAACGAACAACGAAGGCATCTTGGTAGAGTCTACTGTGTCCATTTACTTGCAACTATATTAGCAACTTTGTTCAGTTCAGTATTCTGAAAATCTTGTTTTATACTTTTTCAGCGTCGTTTTTTGTCGTAGTTGGGTTTTAGTTTTTTTACTTTTTATTATTATCTTACCAGGGGTTTCCAACGGAGCCATGGTTACCAGTTTTGCTGGACTGCAAATGGGATAGTGTACCTTCGAAAAAAGGTCAATGATCCGCAAATCAGAATAACTTCAGAATCTGACGTGGAAAAATTGATTTCTAACGAGTGACTAGTCTTGGAAACTATCTTGTCATATTGTATTTGTGATATATTGTTTATGCATGCTTCAATTTTTTTATTAACTTTCTTTAATTATTGCCTATCTACACTAAACATGAATCTTCACACACACAACATTTTTTATGGGCTGAAGAGTATCACTACACTAGCTTACTGTTTTTATTAAATCTTTACTTCTGGTTGCCATTTGTTACTTTGTCCCATTTCCTATAGAGAATCATTTTTGGTGACGTAAATAGCTTAACAAACGACATAGATAATAGCTTTGTCTCAAAAGTATCAGTTTGTGATCTTGAAGACTATCATGAGGTGATATCTTTTTCGCCTGACAAACGTCTGACTATACTTACGCAAAATATCCGTAGCGTTAATTGTAACCTCCCTGGACTTTATTGTTACTGGATAGGTTAAAAATGAATTGTGACATAATAGTCCTCACGGAATGTTGGTTATTAAAAACTAATATTATTCCTAATCTATCAGGATTCCAATCGTTCTCTACTTTAAAAAATTTAAAGCAAAATGATGGAGTAATTGTTTATTACAAAGAACATATTGATTTAGTGTTTGAGGAACCATTCTTTCAAGAAGGAAACTGCCTTATAACTCGATTTGGCAAGCAGTTGACGATCGTTTCTATATACCGCTCTCCCTCATACAAAAACGTTGATCCCTTTCTTGACTCATTACATGAGACTCTTTTAAAAGTAGAAGGATGCAAAAACTTGATGTTACTGGGTGACATTAATATTCCCATCAACAATTCTAAAATTGATTTAACTGGAGAGAAGTATTTGACTCTTACTGCGTCTCACGGGTTACTACCTGCCCACACAGAAATTACTCGCAGTGCGAGTGGAACATGTCTGGACCATATATTACTAAGAAGTACCTAGTGCTCACATACTTTGATTCCTACTACTACTTTAACGGATCATTACCCTGTGATAGTATGTTTAGATCTTAATTTATCTCAAGCTCTTACAAACAGTACATATACTGTAACCAATGAGGAAGCCTTAACCCAGGACATCCTAAAAATCGATCTAACCCCGATATTCCAGGCTAATGATCCTGAATTCTCTATCAACTACCTAACCAGCTCAATACAGGCCGCAACAAATAATAACACTGTTGTTCTCAAAATATCAAGGCGTAAAAGAATCATCAAACCTTGGGTAACTCCTGGGTTATTGAGGTGTATGAGAAATAGAGACAGACTACACTATGAATTGAAGTCCTCACCAGATAATGAAATTCTAAAGGTCACCTATATGCGATATCGGAATTTTTGCACTAACATTTTAAAGAAAGTCAAACATGAGTATGAGAAATCGAAGGTTGAAAAAATAAAAAACGATTCAAAAAAGCTCTGGAAAGTTCTTAAAGAGATCTCTAGCTTAAATAAAGTCCCTAGTCACCCGACCCATCTTTTGAAGGTTGGCTCACCTGAAAAGTCCCTGGAGTATAAAAATCAGTATTTTGTAAATATAGGCCGGACCTTAGCTGAAGAATGCTTGAGCCTTCACAATACAGTAGATGCTGCATCCCCGCTGCTGACGGATTCCCTCAATAGTAGTACTCAACTAAACTCATTTGTGTTAGAGGAAGCGGATGAAGATGAGGTCTTTCGTTTGGTGATGAGTCTAAAGACAGAATGTACGGTGGGCCGCGATAATGTGTCAAATAAATTTTTGAAGAAACACGTTCACTTCCTTGTCCCGCCGCTTACTTACATTTTTAATCAATGCCTTCAGACAGGTCAGTTCCCTTCCCAATTGAAAAGTTCTGAAATCCGCCCGATTTTTAAAGGTGGTGATAAAAAGGACATTTCTAATTATCGCCCAATCTCTATTTTACCCGCTATCTCAAAACTCCTGGAAAAGATAATTAATAATAGACTCACAAAATACCTGGAAAAAAATAAATTGCTTGCAAACAATCAGTTTGGCTTTAGAACAAATAGATCTACCGATGATGCTGTTTATTATTTAACTAAATATGTTAGTACTAACTTGGACCGAGGGCAAAAATGCTTAGCTATCTTTCTTGACCTAAAAAAAGCGTTCGATACTATTTCTATTCCCATCTTAATTACCAAGCTAGAAAAGTTTGGATTGAGAGGAATTCAACTCCGGCTTTTCGAAAGCTATCTAACTGGATGGACGCAGTGTGTTTGAATAGGGCGTCATGTTAGCGCTGATCTTCCAGTGTCTTTTGGCATTCCCCAGGGCAGTATTTTGGGGCCTACTCTCTTTCTTATTTACATAAACGATCTTACTAGCATCATCGTACCCAATGGCGACATCATATCTTACGCTGATGACACAGCTCTTCTTTTCTCTGCAAATACTTGGGATGAGGCCTTTAATGCTGCCCAGAATGGGTTTAATGTAGTAAACCAATGGCTCAGGCTTCATCTTCTGACCTTTAATACTGTTAAAACGAAATACCTAACTTTCAGTATACGACAATCAACACAAGCAGGGTGCAACTATAACATAGTTCCTCACCAATGTTCCCTAGACACACACTGTACCTTTAATCCAATCGAACGGGTTGTTACAATAAAATATTTAGCGATCCTATTCGACCGCCATCTTAGTTTCAAAGACCACATAAAATTACTCAGCGCTCGAGTCAGAAAACTGATTTATGTGTTTAAGAGGCTGCGTCATGTGGTTGATCCTATGGTATTGAAACAAATCTACTTTGCCTTGTGTCAGTCAGTTTTAACGTATTGCATCTCATCTTGGGGAGGAGTTCCCAAAACAATAATTAAACCTACTGAGATTGCTCAACGCGCAATACTAAAGATTTGCACTTACAAGCCTCGACTATTTTCCACGACGTTGCTTTATAAATATTGTGAAGTGCTTACGGTTAGACAGCTTTATATACTGACAGTAGTTCTAAAGCAACATCGAAACATGGCATATGACCCCAACTACAAACATAGGCGTAGGAAACAAATAGTTTGCACTCGTGAACATAAACCTGAAACTTCCTTTATCAGAAGATTCTTTGTATTTTTGGGTCCCTATGTCTATAATAAAATCAACTACATTCTAGACGTTTACCCCCTCACTAGGGTTCGTTGTAAAGACAGTGTGAAGAAGTACTTGCTGACCTTAACATATGATGACACTGAAAAATTGTTAATCGTACCGGAGTAAATAGGCTCCTTTGGGCAATTTTTCAGATTTTTTATTTTATTTTTATGTTTTATTTTTTTTTTGCTCTTCATCTTCATATTACTTAAACACACATACCTGAGTACACTCAACTTTTCACACCAAACATGCACACACACTCACTCTAACACTCACCACCGTTTACACATTCATGCACCCTTCTCCATACATAAACACCAACTCACTTAGCTTTCCTTGTATTTGTTTTAACTGACTAAGTTTGAGCTTCTTTCACTGTATTTTGTTTTTTTTTTGTAAAACTGTTCTAACAAACTTAGTTTTTAGCTTAGTTTACTTTATTTTTTTGTATTTTGCTTTTTCATTTATCGACATAAAGCTGTTCGCGTTAGCTTAATTTCTTATATTAAGTTGCTGAGAGGTTTGGCGCTGCACGCCGAGATACAGGTTTTACCTAGTTCGGTTGCAGATGCTACTATTATGTACCGAATATTTTTACTTATATAGTTACTATGTTTTATGTCGTTTTGTAGTTTGTATATTTATTGGTGAATAAATTTATTATTATTATTTATTATTATTGGCCTTAGGCAAGAAATGCCAACGTATTCGTCGGCACAGGATTTTTTTTAAAAACTTGCCCAGGATGGAAAGTAGTCCAATCTGGTCTGTGTGGGGGGATTGCCCTCCCACGAGCTTCGGTCACGGACTTTATTGAGTCCGTGACCGAAGCGTGTTTCGCCCCTTCCATTTCGCCGTTGTCGCGGGCGTTGGATACCCGCTCCAGGGTTAGACCCCGGGCGGATATCCCCCTTTGCATTTCCTCGGTGAAACGACCCCAATCAGCCTTCCGGGTGTTGAAACGCCGACTCATCCACCGGGTGTTGTCCCCGTGGGGCACTCTGAGACCCAGAACCACACGTATTGCTCGATGATCCGAACTTGTCACGGAGTCGTCCACTTTCCACTCAAGGACGCTTCTCAATAGTCCGTGAGTGCAGACGGTAACATCGACATGACTCGTGTACCTCCTGCCCCCACGGACCGTTTCGAAGGTGGGGACGACTCCTTCGTCCAATACGTGCAGTTCCATATCATCAAAGAACACACATCTATCCACCCGCCCACCTCGCATTTTGAGTTTCTTTTGGTTCTAGCTAAAATTTTATATTAGGTCCAGCAAAAAATTATAAACTAGCGCTAGACCGCAATCCCGCCTGATGGTAAGCAGTGACACAATCGTTGTTTATTATGAGCCTATTCACTCTAGCCTTGAAGACACTCAAATTGTATAAAGGAGAAGGCAAAACGCTTCGTCCGGATCGTAGTGGTGTTAACAACGTAAGGGTGGAAACTCGCCGTACGACGGGACGTTCGATGGTGGAACGGAGATGAAGGAATTAAATCATGCAATGCCCACGCACACTCCCCAAAATGCATCCTATTAGATCACCGAAATAGAACACCGAAAGGCTGGCTACTCTACGCCTGTGCTCTAGGCTTTGGAGACCATCTCGAGTTAAATCAGGGTCACCAATCAGCCTCTTCGCACGCCTCTCCACTGAATCCAAAGCGGCCAGGTGACACTTAGCAGCACCAGCCCAAATGTGGCTGCAGTACTCCACACACGGACGGACCTGTGCTTTGTACAACATTAGAAGCTGCCCTGGTGTGAAGTACTGCCGGACCTTTGCGATAACGCCAAGTTTCCTGGCAGCCACCTTGGCCTTGCACTCAATGAACCGCCCAAAGATAAGGTTCGAGTAAATCTCAACTCCCAAAAGCTGAAGGCGGTCGGTACACTCCAAGGACACATTTCGAAAAGTAGGAGCCAAGGTGAACGGGCTCCTTTTGGCGGTGAAAAGACACGCGTGTTTTGGCGGCATTGAATGCTTCAAGATTGACAATGCCCCATTCGGAGACTGCCTTTATTGCAACACTCGTTCGCTCAACCATGGCCCCTCTTTCGGACCGGATTGATTCCCTACTAGCCCGAGCATCCGGCAGGTATCTCTCTACAGCTGTGCTGTCATCTGCATACCCATAGATACCGGGCATCAGCAGATTGTTAATATGCAGCAGGAACAGAGTTGCAGAGAGAACAGACCCCTGAGGAACACCGGCATTAGTCGACATGGGCTCAGATGAGCATCCGTCGACAACAACTCGGAGGAACCGTTCAGTCAGGAAGTCTTTTACCCAGTCAGTCAGGCTAGGGGTAATACCGTAAGCTGGAAGCTTATTCAAAAGGCCAGCATGCCATACCCGGTCGAAGGCCTTCGAGACATCAAGGGAGACAGCAATCGCTTCCTCATTCTTCTCGAGGGCCTCGCCCCACAAGTGAGTGGCATACACTAGTAGGTTCCCAGTTGACCGATTGCAGCGAAACTCGTACTGTCGGTCACTGAGGAGATCGTTACTTTCCAGGTACGCCAAGAGGCGCGAGTTCAACATACGCTCCATAATTTTGGAAAGTATGGAGGTGATCGAAATCGGCCGATAGTTGGCAGGAGGTTGATAGGAGAAGGTTGCTTATTTAAATGGCGTTATTTTATTATCGACCGTATTTTCGCGTAACGCCATCTCTCGGCTCGATGGCTCAACTCGCGTCACAAGAGATGTCGCTCGCTGTCATATTTTGCTACGTGACACACGACTACCCTTTTTGGGTACGGGCTGCACGTTAGCCAGCTTCCAGGACTTGGGCACTATACCAGTCCTAAATGAGAGGCGATACAAGCGCGTCAATACAGGAGACAACTCGGGAGCACATGCTTTAAGAACAATCGATGGTATGGTAAAAATTGACAAAAAAACTAAGTTCTGCTGTATACGCAGTTAGAACAATTCGTAATTTGACTGATGTTGGGACGGTCCGTTTAGTGTACTTTGGGTATTTCTATAGCGTAATGTAGTACGGCATTATGTTGTGGGGAAATGCCGCCAATATTCAAACAATATTTGTTTTGCAGAAACGAGCTGTTCGTGTTAATTTAGACCCGACCCGAGACACACACCGTGCCGTCCTGAGTCCGAGACACTCTCACAGAGAAAAATTTGAAGAGATTAATGTACTGACCGTGCCGTCTCAATATATTTATGAAAATCTTTTGCATGCTCATAAAAGTATAAAATTGTTTAAAAAATACAGTGATGTCCATGATATAAATAATAGGAACAGCCATAATTGAACGAGAGAATGTTCAACTCTTTAACGAACAATCTAACACCTGATTGTAATCATGGTCCATCGGGCTGTTCACGGTCAGCTGTCTCTAATGAGTCTGCACCATCAGTGACTCATACTGTGGAGTTGTTTGACAATATCGATATTACCAACTTTGAGCAAAATTTTTGAAAAATTAATTTTGAAACAGTTGTTGAGGCACTCTAACTTACACAATTTATTGCACGTGAAACAATTTGGTTTTACAAAGGGTCGTTCAACTACAGATGCGGGCGTGACGTTGCTAAAGAACATATTTGGGGCCTGGGAGGAATCGCAAGATGCTCTTGGTATTTTTAGTGATTTGTCCAAGGCCTTTGATTGCGTACATCATGATACTCTTATCAGGAAATTGTACCATTATGGTTTGAGGGACAGAGCTCTCGACCTTCTGACTTCTTATCTGAATAATCGAATTCAGAGGGTTGATGTTAATGGCAAGAGATCTGCAGGATCTGTGGTCACCATGGGCGTTCCGCAGGGCTCAATTCTAGGTCCATTCTTGTTTTTAATTTATATTAATGACTTACCTCATCACGTGAGGGATAATCACAACATAGTATTGTTCGCGGATGACACTTCTCTTATTTTTAAAGTCAAGCGTCAGCTAAAAAATTTTGACGAAGTTAACAATGCACTCTCTAAAGTTCTCCATTGGTTTAATGTAAATAACCTCCTTTTAAATGAAAAAAAAAAACTAAAGTCATTAAATTTTCTACGCCAAATGTCAGGCAGCTAAGTACCAATGTTCAACTGAATGGATTAGAGTTGATCCCTGTAGAGTCTAGAGAGATTTTCTTGGATTAACTATTGACGCCAAGTTACAATGGGGTCCTCACATTGAGAAGCTGTCGGGTAGACTCAGTTCTGCCGCCTTTGCTGTTAAGAACATTAGACAGATAACTGATGTGGATACAGCCAGAATTGTTTATTTTAGTTATTTTAATAGTCTTATGACTTATGGGATTCTTCTCTGGGGAACTTGTGCGGACATCAATACCATCTTTGTTTTACAGAAGAGGGCTGTTCGAGCCATTTACAACCTTGGTCCTAGAGATTCTCTTAGGGAAAAGTTCAAAGAGGTGAACATTCTGACTGTAGCTTCACAATATATATTTGAAAATCTTATGTATGTTCATAAAAATATCTCGAATTTTAAGAAAATAAGCGATATTCATAATATAAATACCAGGAACAAACACAATCTTGCTGTACATCACACTCGTCTCCACAGAGTAGGCAACTCGTTCATGGGTCAATGTATACACTTTTACAACAAGCTTCCCATGGACATTCGAAACTTACCCATTAAACGATTTAAGAACCATATAAAGGCCAAACTTTGCAAAAAGGGGTATTATAAAATCACAGATTATTTAGAAGACAAAAAAGCTTGGGACTGAGCTGCTCGCTCTGTTAAGCATTGTTATTAAGCAATATGCGTAATTATAAGGTAAATTATTGTAAACATTTTCATTTTTAATGTCTGGACTTGAAAAAGACGATGATCCCTGAGTTTGTTTCGGCTATTTCTTCTCAGAGGTAGTCAGTTAGGAAATGCCGGCTTCATCTAGTTAAAAAAATAAAATAAAAATAAAACATGATGTGTAAAAGTGATCAGTGATCCTACTTGCTTAATAAACGATTTCATTTCATAAATTTATTGTACCTACAACAAGGCTCAAGAAAATAGGTGACTCTTTCAGATGCCAATGTATACATTTTTACAATGGTCTTCCAGAGGTGGTTCAAGATCTGAGCCTGAATAATTCCAAATCCTTCATTAAACGAAACTTGTGTCAGAAAACATTTTATAGTGTGAAGCCTTATATTGAGGACATAAAAAAATATTATTTAAAAACAAAAAAACCCCCTGCATAAAACTCTAATGAACTGAAAAGGTAGAAACAAGTTGAACAATCGCAGTTGAGGGACTGTTCTATGGAATACTTGTTTAACTAGCTAAGAAGTCCCCCAACTGCGATTGATTTTGTTTTTTTTTAATGTCACCGTGTTGTGTCAAATCTAACGATGTGTCAAATCACCGAACGTAATTCTGTTTATAATTTTGCAAAAAAGTGAAACTGACTGACTTTTGTGCTGAAATTTCTAAATGTACATTAATTACGTAGGTACGGACGACAGCAAGTCAAGCTACCCCAAACGGTCAGATATTTCCAATCAACATAGAGCCTTAATGCTGTAGAGATAAAGTTGAAAATCTAATAAGGAAATCTGACAGATTGTAGTAGCTTGATGTGATGTCTTCTATACATAGGTTTGGTAGTGTTTCAATGTTTGTTTCTGAATTTATCATTGTTATTTTTTTAAATGCCTAATCATTGAATTTTCATCTTAATTTAGTCTTTTCAGTTGATTTTTAATTGTAGTTATCCATGCAAGTGGTTTTATTGTTTATTTAATTATTATTTTATTTATGTCTTTTTAGTTAAGAAATATTACGTAACCGGATTAATTCCTTAAATGAGTTTATGTCATGTAGTTGATTTAGCAATTTGTTAGGGTTAAGAAAACTGATAGAGACTCTTTCCGGACTTGATGTCCGGAAAGAGTCCTCACTCTCCTCAAAGCAACGTAAGCTTGACCTTTTGCAAATAAATTTCTACTTAAATCTACAACTGCTGGGTCTAAAGTTGTGACCTGTAGTTTATGCACCGTCACTGCCCAGCATAAAATTAAGGGAAACATTCGTCGCTCAATCTCGCCTTTACCACGTAAAGAATCAAATTCTGTAGGTAGGTTCCCTGATAGACCTGGGTCATCGAGCTCCACAAATACCGCTTGTGGTAGTTTTCCTGGCTCCAACTGCTTTCTGCGTAGTGGTGGCCAATCTATTCGTCGGATAATACCCATAGCACCGCTAACCAGCCCATGGTTAATCATGGTTTGGTATACTACTTGATTTATTGGGATCTTCAGGTATGTATTCCACTCATGGTTTTTGACCATATGTTTCAGGATCAAATGAGATGTCTACAGCACTAATATTGTATAATTTTGTGAGCTTTTGTAACTTTTCTGTCATGGGCGCGTTATATATATCGACCGTAGCAATTAATATAGTCGTATGTGAAAAATCACTACTTTAGGGTACAGTCGTTCAAAGTTTCAAATTTGTATAAAGTGAACCATAGTCATTGTACCTGAACCAAATTTGGTATGATATATAAATAGTTATTGTCTGACATGGTAGTAATGCAAGTTTATCAAAAATGTATCGGGAATAAGAAAAACTGCACATGCAACATTATTAACGGCCTAATTATGCAACTGTTTTGTCGGAAATGGTAGATCCGACATTATTAACCGGACGACGATTTCTGAATTTTGTCGAAAGTAGCACATCCTACAGTATTATCTGGACCTTAAAAGCTCATTTAAGTCGGATGTCCCACTTAATATGTTATTACCCGTAAAATATAAAGATGTATGATGTAGATACCACTTACACTATTGTAGATTTGGGTAGTAACTTGTGAGTTACACATAATATAATTACCTAGTACCGACTTACTTAAACGGTAAATTGAAAAATATTAATTTCCTTATCATATGAAAGACATGGAAACCGGGAAACCGCTGGATGCGGGAGGCGCGGGACCGGTCGTCGTGGAGAACTTTGGGGAAGGCCTATGTCCAGCAGTGGACGTCTTTCGGCTGAAATGATGATGATGATGAATGACGAAAGACCTACAAGTCTTAAGGTCTTAAGGTCTATATGGTAAAGAAAAAATAATTAATACTTTGACTTGTAATACTTCACTGCGATTACAAATCCGTCCACCATTAAGTAAATGCCTACAGTAAACCTTTCCCGTGAAAAATACTTGAATTTCCCTGTTAGCATGAGTCTATTCATTATCATCATCATCAACCTTTTTTATCGCCCCACTGCTGGGCACAGGTCTCCTCTCATACAGAGAAGGGTGTTATTATTTTATTATAAGACATCTATATTCCTAATTTCAAGTCTCTAACTTCAATGAATTTGGCAAGATGGCAATAAGGAACGGATGAACAGAGGAACGGATGTTAATTAGTATGGTATTCTTTTATAGATACAGGTATTGGTCCTGACAGAATACCTATGTATGTAGGTACTACTACAGATACGCGGGTTCTATCTACGCTGTCTCACAAGATATGAATAGGTAATCGTACTTCTAAATCATGCATGGCCAGGAAGACGTACCTATTTTATGTAAGGTATACATGTCAAACAACTTACATATTCACGGGAAGAAGGAAGAAGAAAGAAGGAAGGAAGAGGAAGAAGGAAGAAGTCACTTTGTAATGTAATCAAAATAAGATTCTTTATTGAAAAACTAAGTAATAATCCAGAGTTTTATAACGCAATTACTAATTAACTTAATTTATGAATCATTAAAACACGAATTAAGATTTCTGAAACTACACTAAACAACTAATGAAAAGACAGTCTTATAAGTTATATTGTGAGATCAGCCTCATTTGACATGAACTTATTTTTGTTCAATAAGAACTTTCATTACTGTAGGCTACCATGTTTATATTAGTAGTAACCATAACCACAGCTTCATATAAATTCATAACATTTATGGCACTTGGTAAGTTTTACCTTTATACATAATCATAATATAAAACACAGATCTAGAAACACCTTGAACATGCAGAGTAATTGCGTAACACACTATCAGTGGGTTTCATTTTGACCCACACACATATTTTTCAAATAATCAGAGCAATGTATTAGCAATATGCTTCAAAATTATTCAAGTTGTTAGTAATAGAATATTACGCAAATAAGGTGTTGATCGGTTTTAGCCTAATTGTCTTCTGAATCACGTTCTCCATGAGTCAGATTAGAAGCGTTAGTATGGGGTTTCCCCCATACTAACGCTTCTAATCTGACTCATGAATAAAAGTCGTTGACTAGTTCTTAAACACATCTCAAACACGTAGCAGACATCACATTTATCTTCTTTAGGTCTGTGTAGTGCTAGGTTGAAATTTGCTTTAACTATTTCCCTATACTGCCTTTTCGTAGTTGCTTTTGAGGAATAATTTGGAAGCATCGAACCATTCGCAGTACAGTTTTTACATCCGAGATAAACTCTGAACAACTTCTAGGTAGAGCTTGCTTGAATTTTTACTAACCTAGTGATCTTTAACTACTCGAAAACATTATAAGTGATCGCAAACGCTTTTGACCAAATCAGCATTGTAAACTCGTTCATCATGTTCATAAAGACCTCTTTTGTCATCTTCTATCCCATCAAATTTCTTCCAGGCCGTGTTCCCCACGTTTTGCCGGGTTTCTCTTCTGAATTCGGCAAAAAGTACCTACTGATAAGTATGTCTGATAAGTGTCTATCGTGCTTCTTTGTGTTTTTAATAACAAATCCCAAGTGACTTTTCTTCTTCCTGTAAAAATATTTAAAGACTCGCTTTCGATCTTCATGAGTAATATTTAGGGTACACTTTAAACGGTACTTATCGGTACAGGGAGTATGAACATGACTTACAGAAGAGATTTCAAATGGTGTACCCATGTTTTTATAAACCTCGTGGGTAGGAAGGAATCACAGAACAGTATGGTATAGTATGGTATTTCTGTATGTACACTATCACCATCGTTAGGAAGTCAAACAGTAGGACTCGAGAACGGCATCAGTGTTGTTGCTGTGTAATTAAGTCTAACGTGTGTGTAACTTTCATCTTCATTGATTTCATCTTTTGGCATGTTGTGACATGTTGCTATGACGTCAGGAGCATTCATGTGTCTCTGTAAAAGATTAGACAGCTATTTATTGTTCACGGGGCTCTTTGTATTCTCATCAAAAAAGTTTCCTACGAGGCTATTTGCACTGTCATCAAAAACGTCTCCAGTCAGATCTTCTAGATGCACGAGCTCCTCGTCAAAGTCAGCAGGAAGAGGCGTCGCCTAAAATGTTGATGTTAGTCAAAGAGTAACCTCCTCCTTTTTGAAGTCGGTTCGGTTTTGGATCGGTCGGCAAATTAAACCAAGTGCCCTTAGGACACAAGGATGTTGTTAGTACCATTTTTAAAGTTAGTTTGTTATCATAAAGTAAACAATAAAATCGAATATAGTTCATCCGCCACCAAGACCTTAGAATTAAACAATAAACAAAGTCAATAATGCCTTATCCGACAAAATGCATTCACATATAGAGCAGTTAATAATGTGGGAAGTAGTATATCCTACAATATTATTTCACACGTGAACATGCAACAAAGTCTGTAGTACCATATCCGACAAAATAAAACAGTTTCTGATCAAGCAATAATGTAGTATGTGACACATCCGACAAAGTTAACGAAATAGAAAACCATAAACATTGATGTATCTGGCATATACGACATTATTTTCCGTTCAAAGCAGCTTTCAAATTTATTTAAAAAATACAACAATTGCATAAGGCACTCATAATAAACAATTGTTAATTAGGTTTGAGCAAGAAATGGTGAAATGCCAAGACATATTTTTTACTTACTTTTTCTCTTTATTCTTCTTAGACGAGTTTGTAAAGTGCCCGCTAATCCACAATTTTTATCGTTTTGTAACAGAACTGATGGATTTAATATATCCAAGATTCGTCTTGACCTCGACATAACGGATTCACTAAATTTAATAATAATATTAGCGAAACTGCTTCCGCGTTGAAATACAAAATTGATGCTTACGCTTCTCCCGCTAACATTGTCTGAAGTGGCAGATCCGCGGCGTGCGCTCGCGTCTTTTCCCCTTCCATGCCCCGCAAATAACGTCTCATTGTACTATGCGACAATATTAATCGTATGTATTGAACACATACTACTTTTTTAACTTGGAAAAACAGAGACGGCTTATTTCAGAAATGTAATAATTTACGGGGACGTTTATACATGTATTTTAAAACCTTTAATGCAATAAAATGAAAATCGCAAAAAAGTAGATCCGACAATGTTAATTGCTACGGCGATATATTAATGTAGCAGATTTTTTTTCTTTCCATTTATAATTTATACTGCACGTTATTAGTTCTTTACTTATGAAATTGCCATTCTGCAGTACTGACCATTTCAAATAAAAAAAAACCTGTTTGGCTAATAATTCTAATTTCAAATTCATTTTATCTTGCTTTTTTGTTTGTTTCAACATGGAGCTCTTTTTTACAAAAGTAGTCATTTGTTTATTGATTACTGGTACATTTCCATCACATTTCAATCTATTTCGTCATTGATACGTTAAAAATTCGAGTAATTATGCAATATGAGTACCGTTATGCTAACAACCCGGCACAAGCGGCACGCAACATCTACGACGTTTACGGAGCTAACACTACAAACCAACGCAGCACTTGTTATTGGTTTGCTCACTGCCGTTCGCAAATTTCGACTTTAAAAACGAACCTCGCGGTCGTCTGAAGACTTTTGGTCGACAATGACGAATTGAAGACGATTGTGGAAGCTGATGATACACAATCTACGGCTGTTATAGCAACAGCTTTCGACAAAACAAATAAAAAATACAAATTATATTGGACCATCTGTGTCGAATTGGCAAGGTAAAATATCTTGCCAAATGGTTGCCCCACGAACTCAATAATAATAATAATTATTATTATTTAATTCAGATATTTCATCCATACCTACAATTGGTTTTATAAAAAATAAAATTACATAAAAAATTGTAATAAGAAGTAAATAAAATTAAGATGTTATTATTTATATATTTTACTAGCTTTCCGCCCGCGGCTTCGCCCGCGTGGAGTTCGGTTATATCGCGCTTTTTAGATTTCCCTCGGGAATATCAAATTTTTCCGGGATAAAAGGTAGCCTATGTTCTTTCTCAGGGTCTAAAGATTGTCTGTGCCAAATTTCATCAAAATCGGTTCAGAGGTTTAAGCGGGAAAGCGTAACAGACAGACAGACAGACAGACAGACAGACAGACCGACAGACAGACAGACCGACAGACAGACAGACAGAGTTACTTTCGCATTTATAATATTAGTATGGATCTAGACTGGAAGGACTCCCCGATGACGCTGTTAGTCGCTATTTAACAGCGTGCAGCCTCATCCATCGAGTCAACATCGGAGAATCCCACCGATCCACCAGTGCGGCCAGGATGGTGTTGGGACTACCGCGCGTGCAGTGCAGGATTGAAGCGCAACGTTTGCGCATGATTGCCGCAAAGCTATCAATCGCAGCCGCCACGAACATCGCGGAGGCACTGCAGTAGCGCGGCAGTCCCATCAGCACCCGGAACGCGTTGTTATATTGGATGCGCAGATCGCTGTATATCCGCTGCGTATAGTTAACCCACAGACTGCACGTGTAGAAGGACTGACAATACGCTTTAAACAGCACAATCTTGACATTCCCCCCACACCGTGCAAACCTGCGAGCCAACATATTGCATCGGACAGACAGCGCCCTGCTCTCCCTTTCAATGTCTAAAGTGACTTTAAGGTCATCGGTGACCCAGTGACCCAAATACTTAAACTGCTTGACCGTGTTTAAAGCAGTATCATTTATAGTCAGTTTCAGCACGAATGTGTATCGCTTCTCGTCCGGCCTGAAAATCATAACTTGACTCTTTCCAGCATTGTATTTGAGCCCATGAGTCACCGCATAGGACTCACAAATATTTAGAAGCCTACGTAGGGCACCATTCGAGGGGCTCAGCAGGACCATATCGTCGGCGTAACTAATGTTATTAACACAGACACCATCTATATGGCACCCGATGCCGGCACTCAATGATCGCCAGCGCGAAGTACGCGAGACGTGCCTGGCACTGCTCAACAGACAAACAAACGAAGGAATTTTGAAACACATTGTTACCTGCGATAAATAATAAAAAGTAGAAAAACTAAAACCCAACTACGACAAAAAACGACGCCGAAAAGGTATAAAACAAGATTTTCAGAATTCTGAACTGAACAAAGTTGCTGATGTAGTTGCAATTAAATGGACACAGTAGACTCTACCAAGATGCCTTCGTTGTCAATTGACAACAATGTCATACAATACTATTCTGAAGTATGCAATGTTCACTATGTAGATATAAATTTTCATGTTTGGAAAGGCGTAGTCACACGTTGTCAAGGTGCTACGGTAAGTAGGTATATGTAACGTGTGACTACGCCTTTCCAAACATGAAAATTTGGTCATACCATTCAGAGGAATAGCGAACCGATAAGGATCGAGCGAGGTATATTTCAGGGCGATAGTTTGAGTCCACTTTGGTTTTGCTTAGCACTGAATCCTCTAAGCACACTATTGGAGGATTCAGGTCTAGGCTATCGGTTGAGGAGAGGTGGTCAGGTTATATCGCACCTCCTCTACATGGATGACCTGAAACTTTTTGCTCACACCGATTCACAACTGAAGGAGCTGCTGAAAATTACTGAAACTTTCAGTAGCTCCATCAGGATGGAATTTGGTGTGGACAAATGTGCGGTCATGCATGTAAAGCGAGGAGAGATTATGGAATCCGTGGGAACCCAACTCACGAGTTCCATAAACCTTAGAGCCCTCCCCGCATCCGAAACCTATAAGTATTTGGGTATGTCGGAAGCGTTGGGTATCAATGTTACTGACATGAAGCAATCGTTGAAGGAACGCTTCTTTGGCCGCCTGAAAAAAGTACTTACTAGTCTTCTATCAGGCGGAAACAAGGTGCGCGCATTCAACGGTTGGGTCATGCCGGTATTGATGTACTCTTTCGGCATACTCAAATGGACTCAAACCGAACTCGACGCCCTGGATAGGAGAGTCCGTACACTGCTGACTGCAAATCGATTGCATCACCCACGGTCATCGGTTATGAGGCTGTATATCCCGCGAAAATGCGGAGGTCGAGGCTTTTTAAACGCTAAGACACTCCACAATCGTGAGATATGCAGTCTCAGAGAATATTTCCTAACAACCGACGTGGGAATGCATCGAGATGTGGTCGCAGTTGACAAGGGCCTCACTCCGCTCTCCTTGGCAAAAGAGAACTGGCGCAAACCAGTAGTGCTTGACACCAATGATCGCATGGAGGTATGGAAGAGCAAGGAGCTTCACGGACGCATTTTCAAAGCCCTACACGGGCCTGATGTAGACTTACAAGCGTCCGAGGCCTGGCTACGATTCGGTGACCTTTTTGGGGAAACCGAAGGTTTTGTATGTGCAATTATGGACGAAGTTATGATGACGAACAATTACCGGAGATTTATTGTGAAAGACGGCACAGTTGACATCTGTCGGGCATGTCACTGGCCTGGGGAATCAATAAGGCATATTATCTCCGGGTGTTCTCGTCTAGCTAACGGAGAGTACTTGCATAGACACAACCTTGTAGCCAGGATCATTCATCAGCAACTTGCTCTTAAATACAACCTTGTGGAATCGGAGGTGCCGTACTACAGGTATACGCCCGACCCAGTTCTCGAAAATGACCATAACACATTGTACTGGGATCAATCCATCATTACTGACAGGACTATTGTTGCCAATAAGCCTGATATAGTGCTGGTGGATCGATCAGAGCGGCGTGCAATGATTGTTGACATAACCATCCCACATGATGAGAACCTCGTGAAAGCTGAGAAAGATAAACAAATCAAGTATCTTGACTTGGCTCACGAGGTTATCGACATGTGGGAAGTGGATTCTACAATCATTGTACCGATAGTCGTGACAGCCAATGGCTTAATAGCCAAGAGCCTCGACCAACACCTCAGGAGGCTCTCGTTAGGCAGCTGGATCAAGGGCTTGATTCAGAAAGCGGTACTGCTGGACAGGGCTCGCATCGTCAGGAAGTTCCTCTCTCTGGAGTGTTGTAGTTATAAAATAAATGGGATGCAGTACCTCTTGGGATCCTTTTGTAAAAAAAACTTCAAAATTAAATCACATATAATTCATTCACACATTATATTTTTCAATTTTAAAACAAGACTCTATAAATAAACAGTTATAAAAAACATATCTTATAATTTCCTTTTTTTAGACGAACCATTCTTTTATCACAACATTTTTACTACTACTAAAACAACAACATATTTTTTCACTTGTCTCCCGATTCTGTCTTCCAAACTTAAATATATTTAATTTCTTTATAAATGTTAGCTGCCAGAGACAATAATGAAATTCAACCTCAACATCCCCTCTGAATTTTATTATTGTCTCAAAATAAAATTTTAAAATCATCCTAAGACATAACTTTCAAACAATTTCAATACATAACCTATAGCTTCTCACTATCTATAGCTTCAACAAACTCCCTATCTATAACTTCGACAGTCTCCCTGTCTATAAACTTCAAACTCCCTATCTTTAACTTCAAACTCCCTATCTAACTTCTAACTCTCTATCTATAACTTCGACAACTCCGACAGTCTTCCTGCCTATAAACTCCCTATCGATAACTTCAATTCTATCACAAAACACCCTATCTATAACTTCAACTATTACAAAACACACCCTATCTAAACTTCAGCTCTATTAGAAAACCTACCCTATCTAAAACTTCCACTCTATTATAAAGCCACACCATCAAAAGCTTCAACTCTATTATAAAGACATACTCTACCTAAAACTTCAAAAACTATTAGAAAACACACCATCTAACTAACCCCAACCCTACTACTAAAACATCATATCTAAAATAAACTCCCTGTCTAAAAAGCAGCCTTTACATAACCTTCAATTTCATAAATATCACTAACCTTTACACTTTTGTTACACCGTTACCAAATACAGGCACATCATTGGCACTGTTACTAAATGTCACAACCCTTAAATACACAACTTTCAATTTTGCAGGATCCCAACTCATCTCTATTATTTGTAAAACCTACCAACAAACCCCTAATACATCTGGTCTAATTTTATTTATCAAATATAATAAAGACCCTATTAATTGCCTGTAGCTAAGCACATCACATCAATTGTCTACTGCACATCACCACTAATATTCTTCCCCTCTTGATGTGCAACAATTCAAATATTCGGAAATGCTTTTTCCTTTAAGTTGCCGTATCCAAAATTCTTCATTCGTTGTTCAATGTAAAACTTCTCATATATTTTCAAATAATTTTCTCTATAACCTCTCCAGTCCTTCAGATATCTTATTTCTTTTCCTTTTCCACTATTTCCAATATTTATTATAGAATTTTAATATACATATTTTATTTTCACCAAAATTGTATTCCAACGGTATTTCCATAAATATGTCTTTATTTAGCTCTTCACATAATTTTCAAAGACCCCATTTTCTTCACCATTATTTTGTTCTTCTAGAAAAATCGCTCCTCTTTTGTTTCTTCATCAAAAATTTTCATTTTCATTTCCTCTTTCTAAACTTCCCCTCTCAAACTCATAATCAATATATTCTTCAAATAGTTACATTTTCAATTACTATCTTACTGCTGCACCCATTCTGGGCCCATAACCTGTTGTAGTTATAAAAAAATGGGATGCAGTACCTCTTGGGATCCTTTTGTAAAAAACTTCAAAATTAAATCACATATAATTCATTCACACATTATATTTTTTCAATTTTAAAACAAGACTCTATAAATAAACAGTTATAAAAAACATATCTTATAATTTCCTTTTTTTAGACGAACCATTCTTTTATCACAACATTTTTACTACTACTAAAACAACAACATATTTTTTCACTTGTCTCCCGAATCTGTCTTCCAAACTTAAATATATTTAATTTCTTTATAAATGTTAGCTGCCAGAGACAATAATGAAATTCAACCTCAACATGGAGCCCTGACTGCCGGTAGCTTGGACCCTGTTCCCGATACCGGGGGGCTACAATTTTTTATATTTTTAAATGTTTTTTATATATATTTTTGTTATGTAGAAATACTTAAAAATATAATTTATAAGTGTATTTAATGAAATAAAGGAATAATAATAATATTTATTTATTTATAAGAAGATACAAACATATTTTACAAACAAAAATAGGCTAGTTTTAAGCACAAAAGAGTTAAGCATCTGTAACCGAACTAGGCAAGGCCTGTATTTCACCTATCAGCGCCAATCCCGTCGGATAATATTACATTTATCGTAGCCATTTATATTATTTTCTACAAGATGTGTGTTACATTTATATCAGTGTTAGAATATAAACTATACTGGCAATATGCGCGCAGTTCCCGATGGTTCGGCGGCTGTGTATGCATGTGCAGTAATAATCTTCAACACGTCTTCCTTGTATTGCTGGGTTTATTAAAAGATAAATGTGTAATATTCGACTTAGCCAGCCTTAAATGATAGCTGCCCGATATGAATAATATTTAGTTGGTAACGTTGATAATACCGCTGTGATTTTGAAGCATCACCTCGTTCAACTGCCGTCTGCCTTTCTATTGACTCAGTTTTTTTTAGTGAATAGGCGCTTAATAAACTAGCACGCTTTAAGAAACATCAACGACTGCATCACTGCTTACTATCGTGAAGGCGCGTCCAAGAGGACGGTGGTGTAACTTTCAACCCAAAGCAGGAGGTTTCGGAGAAAGGCTACACCGTGTAGCCTTTCTCCGAAACCTCCTGCTTTTACTTTACATTCTTCACGAATCGCGATACTTAGAAGTTAATTTTTGCTTCACCTTGAATTCTATTGTTCTCTTAATATATTCATGTGTTGCGAAAACATCAATATCTTTAAATAACGAGCACCTTTTTTTCTCAAATATAAATACTAGTGTGTATAAAAATGTATCGGTGACGACACGACGCGGCGCCGCGCACCTCGCCCATTGCTCTGTTGATATATTCAGTCGAGGTGGCGGGCGGGGCGTTTGGGGAGGCATAAGGCTGTGCCTCGTTGACACTTCGTATTAGCAATCAGCGCGGTGCGGCGCCTGATGACGCGCGCGCATCGATGTGTGCTTGAATACACGAGCGTTACTTGCCTGCTCTTATTAAACGAGTATGTTTACCAATCCTGAAATCAAATATAATAAGTAGGTACCAACGCGAGATTCAGATTTTGTCACGGACGGATCAATGTTTAACCTGAGCACACCTCGGGGATACCAGCAGCCACACTGAAGAGGTAGGTTGTTATCGCAGCGGGCTGTTTTGAGGATGGTTGACGAGATTAAAATTAAGAAGATAATTCAGTAAGAGAACATAGTTTCAAACGTCACACTGCTTCATTACACGTTATTATTTTGAAAGGTTCCTGTGGCGCCGCCAGGTGGCGAGTAAAGGAACTAGGGACCTAATAGTAATATTTTAATTTATTTATACTAAAGTGGCGAGGTAGGTACGAGCCTACGCGACTGCGGCGGGCAGGGAGGGATTCGGGGCGAGCGCTGCATGAGTACGGGGCGAGTGCCGCGGGTTATTAGAGCGAAATGATTTAATAAGCACGCTCACTGGACGGCGGGACCGGCCACCGGCGGGCTTCACACCAGTGTTCAAACTAATAATGCCGAGAAAAACCTAAAAGTTTAACATAGGTATAAGTAGCAGCCTTATGGTAGTGAAGTTAATCCTCAAGCGATCCAAAACTAATCGCCATTCCAAGTGAATCTACCTAACCACTAACATCTAACGGTATTCTACAGCTTGATGGTTCGATACAACTGTGCGTGCCCGGGAACTGCTCATTACTTACTCCTGGTCCAGTGTAGCCTGCGTCGTCCCACGTCGCTCGTAGTCACTTCAACGTTCACAACTAATTCTGGATCTCTTGTGTGCCATCGCGCCGATACTACTTACTGAGTAAGTGCCATAACACCTACTAAGCAACGTGCTCTTGTGTGCCATCGCGCCGATACTACTTACTGAGTAAGTGCCATAACACCTACTAAGCAACGTGCTCTTGTGTGCCATCGCGCCGATACTACTTACTGAGTAAGCAACGTGCTCTTAAAGCATCGCGCCGATATTACTTTACTGAGTAAGTGCCATAACACCTACTACAACGTGCTCTGTGTGCCATCGCGCCGATATTACTACTACTGAGTAAGTGCCACCTACTAAGCAACGTGCCTTGTGTGCCATCGCGCCGATATTACTTTACTGAGGGGCGCCATAACACCTACTGGGCATAACGCAAGTTCTTGTGTGCCATCGCGCCGATACTACTTACTGGTAAGTGCCATAACACCTATTAAGCAACGTGCTCTGTGTGCCATCGCGCCGATACTACTTACCGAGTAAGTACATAACACCTACTAAGCAACGTGCTCTTTTGTGTGCCATCGCGCCGATATTTTATAGTGAGTAAGTGCTATAACACCTACTGCTAAATGTGCTCTTTGTGTGCCATCGCGCCGATATTACTTACTGAGTAAGTGCCATAACACCTACTAAGCAACGCTCTTGTGTGCTATCGCATGATATTACTTCAGTGAGTAAGTGCCATAACACCTACTAAAAAGTTTCCGTGTGCCATCGCGCCGATACTACTTACTGAGTAAGTGCCATAACACCTACTAAGCAACGTGCTCTTTGTGTGCCAATGCTGATATTCGCCATTTATACTGAGTAAGTGCCATAACACCTACTAAGCAACGTGCTCTTGTGTGCCATCGCGCCATTACTTAGTGAGTAAGCTATAACACCTACTAAGCAACGTGCTCTTGTGTGCCATCGCGCCGATACTACTTACTGAGTAAGTGCCATAACACCTACTAAGCAACGTGCTCTTGTGTGCCATCGCGCCGATACTACTTACTGAGTAAGTGCCATAACACCTACTAAGCAACGTGCTCTTGTGTGCCATCGCGCCGATACTACTTACTGAGTAAGTGCCATAACACCTACTAAGCAACGTGCCCTTGTGTGCCATCGCGCCGATACTACTTACTGAGGTAAGTGCCATAACACCTACTAAGCAACGTGCTCTTGTGTGCCATCGCGCCGATACTACTTACAGGTAAAGTGCGCAACACCTACTAAACAACGTGCTCTTGTGCCATCGCGCCGATACTACTTAGTGAGTAAGTGCCATAACACCTACTAAGCAACGTGCTCTTGTGTGCCATCGCGCCGATACTACTTACTGAGTAAGTGCCGCAACACCTACTAAGCAACGTGCTCTTGTGTGCTTCCGCGCCGATACTGCACTGAGTAAAGTGCCCATAACACCCTACTAAGCAACGTGCTCGTGTGCCCATCGCGCCGGTACTACTTACTGAGTAAGTGCATAACACCTACTAAGCAACGCGATGCTCTTGTGTGCCATCGCGCCGATACTACTTACTGAGTAAATTGCCATAACACCTACTAAGCAACGTGCTCTTGTGTGCCATCGCGCCGATACTACTTACTAAGTAAGTGCCATAACACCTACTAAGCAACGTGCTCTTGTGTGCCATCGCGCCCGATACTACTTACTGAGTAAGTGCCATAACACCTACTAAGCAACGTGCTCTTGTATTGCCATCGCGCCGATACTACTTACTGAGTAAGTGCCATTACACCTACTAAGCAACGTGCTCTTGTGTGCCATCGCGCCGACACTACTTACTGAGTAAGTGCCGCAACGCCTACTAAGCAACGTGCTCTTGTGCCATCGCGCCGATACTACTTACTGAGTAAGTGCCATAACACCTACTAAGCAACGTGCTCTTGTGTGCCATCGCGCCGATACTACTTACTGAGTAAGTGCCATAACACCTACTAAGCAACGTGCTCTTGTGTGCCATCGCGCCGATACTACTTACTGAGTAAGTGCCATAACACCTACTAAGCAACGTGCTCTTGTGTGCCATCGCGCCGATACTACTTAGTGAGTAAGTGCCATAACACCTACTAAGCAACGTGCTCTTGTGTGCCATCGCGCCGATACTACTTACTGAGTAAGTGCCATAACACCTACTAAGCAACGTGCTCTTGCTCGTGATCACATGTAAACCTATACATCTTCTTTAAGGTGTATAATAAGTAGTATAGTACAAACAGTAAAATGTAATAATTAAAACCGAAGAATACAGGTATCTCTCCACAACTGTGCTGTCATTTGCATAACCATAGATACTCAGAACCTACTTGTTCCTTATGCGAACCTCGAGCATTGAGGTGTCGCAGTGAGGCACATTCGGTGAAGCAACTCTGCCAGTATAATATAAAACTAGTGCTCGACCAGTTGACCGCAATCCCGCCTGATGGTAAGCGGTGATGCAATCGTTGATGGTAAAGCGGGCTAGTTTATTATGAGCATATTCATTTTAAAATTATTAGCGAATTTCATTACCAATTGTTCAGGCTTTGGTTGCAGGCAACACCTGTCGAACCATTCACTAAATCCAAACTAACATTGTATCTCCTGAGCATTACTTTAGCTCCCTCTGTAATTATACAATAGAATACACTTTATTATGTATACCATATACATAGATTGCAGAACATAAATATGAAGATTTTACAAAAGGTGACACAATGGGCGGTCTTGTCGCTAAGAGCGATCTTTTACAGACAATGGCCCCGATTTTGTTGTTCACAAACTAATGTTAAGTTATGAGCATCATTTTCTTTCCATTTCGTTAAGAAAGCGATAGAAGATAACATTATAATTTAATCCTGTCAAATTAAGATACTCCATAGACAGTTTAGACGCGATTATAAACATGGCGACTAAAAATACGGCAGTCAACGTCAGGAGCGCACTAATTTGACAGGTGTAAAGTGGCATTTTATCTTCTGTCCTTTTCCCAACGAAATGGAAAGACAAAGATGCACATAAATTAAAATGAGTTTAGTTTGAGAACAACAGGATCGGCGCCATTCTCAATTATGTTAGTTTCTTCGAGTCCAGCAGTCATCGTCGCATCATCTTCATACTTTTGTTAACGATCCCGAGCTTTCGTTATCATACATATATATATAACCCTGTGAAACAGGAAGAGGTCCAACCAAGTCGACATGGATCTGCTTGAATCGGGCGCGAGGTAGATTAAAAGTGCCAAGGGGTGCAGTAACGTGCCTGTTGACTTTTGCTCGCTGACATTGCACACAAGCGCGCGCCCACTCCCTGCAGTCCTTCCTCACACCCGGCAAAACAAATCGCTCGGCTACCATTCGTGCTGAGGCATTGGCCCCGGTACGGAATAGTTAAATAAGACTGGAAAGGCCGTGTGGGCGTGGCAGGCGTGCCACACATGTGACACGGAAATCTTATGTCGACTGAACGTCCGAAACATTCATTTAGTATTCTTAAAAGTACTTCCCGAGTCGGAGCTCCGCTTTAAAATGCCGTATTGTGCAATTATAACATGCAGGGCAAAAAGCCAGACCTCAACTATACAAAGAGGTGGTATATCTTTCCATCGGTAAGTCAAAAATAATATTATGTTGTAGTAAAATTTGTAAAAAACACAAAAACATACTGAAAACAATGATATTCCAAACTTTCATGATATTATTGCATCAAGGAAGAAAAAAAATTTCATTGCTCGGTTTGTCTTCGCTTTGGAAATCAATAAGAAAGTCCGCGTACGATGTAGTGAATCCAATGCGTCCTCTACACTTTACTCATTGTCATTTTGTCCTTTGCCCTGATTGGCCGAAATGCAGGGCGCCATGTTTATTTATAGTGAGGTGACCATGTGGTTAATAAAATTATCGATAGAATTCAGAAATATACGAGTATGATAAATATATTGTTTGAATCATTTTATTATTAATTAATAATATTTTATTTTTAGTAAGACATATTTAAATAATATGTATATTACTAATTGTTTAAGTAAAGCCTTCGTAATTTTTATGTGGTCAAGGCTTATTATTATAGTGTTGCAGACTTTTTGTTTTAGAAGCATCTTGGTTGACTATTTTATATAATTTAATTATTTGAAACTGACATTAATTATATTATTGACTGATGAATTTGAAATAGAATTATTGTATTAATTGATGCAATTATATTATTAAGCAAAGAATGAACTAGAACTATTACTACATTAACACACACACACACACACACACATTACACACACACACACACACATATTACATTACACACACACACACACACACACACATCACACACATCACACACATTACATTATTACATTACTATTTTATTATTATTATTACTACTATTTGATTTTTGTATTTTTAAATTGTGAACATTTTAATTGTGCATGCCTTTTACTTACCGAAATATGGCTGTTCGTATATTATGTAGCGCCATGTTTGTACCCTTATTTGCAAAATAAAATATCTTATCTTATCGAATAAATGTAATGGAATGATATAGAGAGCTATCGACCAAGTACCCACGTAAGGCACAACGTTGTTATTATTGCTCCTCAGATTTTAAATCAGTAAAGTGGTAAAAAGTGATCATTGTGTTAAAAATATACTATTTAATTAGAGCCCGTGAAGTAAACTATCGAACTGTGACGTTTTTATGGTGATCCGCTTGCTATGAGCAAAGTTATATCAATAATAAACTGTGGAAAAAAACCCTAAATTTGAAAAGTGTAGTTAACGTTCATTGTCCCTGACCTACGACAACCCTCAGATCGCTCGATACCTCCCGCGCTAACCACTGCCCCCCCCGCTGTCGCCTGCGCATATCCAGTCAACTGATGAGGTATTTCGTCTACTACACCTAGCGACGCCGTGGCGCTGCGGCTTTAACTGCTGCGCTGGTCGACTCGAATCTACGCGTCGCAAGTTCGCATCCAGCTTTCTTCAACACTTTTTGCGAGTCTGTAGGTTGTTAATATGAACTTCTTAGACAATATTACGTTCCGACGTACCCGCAGACGATCCGAACCAACTGATGACGAAACTGGCGATGTATCACAGACATTAAACTGTACAACAAGTAGTCTACCCGACATATCCGAAGACGAAGACGTCTCACAAATAAAACTACTAAAAGATGAGATCAGCAAACTATCTTCTCAGCTAGCTAGTGCGCATATAGAAATCGAAGTTCTATCGCTTGAAAACACCAATTTAAAGAAATTAAATGACGAATACAATAAAAAGAATGACATGTATAAAAAAATTGTAAATAGCCCTGCAAAAATTAAACCAAAGACAATGACTCCTAAAAGAAATATGAAGACGAAACACACGCAGACAACTCAGACTATTGACAAAAGCCAACTGACAATAAATAATATAACCGAAACCATCAGCAAAGTCAGCTCGACTAGCCCTATGCCAAACATAGGAACATCAATAATTGTACAAAATCAATTTGAGTATTTGTCCAAGAAGCCTAAAATATGTCTTATAAGCTGTGAAACCTCTAACAGACTATTTACATTGATCGAATCAACCAATTTGACAGAAAAGTATGAAACCTGTCATTATAGGAAACCTAAATGTGGCCTACGTCAGTCCTTGGACGGAATTGAGGGAAAAGTGAAAGGTTTTACTTATTCAGACTTCTGCATTATTTATATTGGCGAGGAAGATTTTTGCGCCACCCATAACTACATAGATCTTGTCATGTTGCTTAGAGATAAATTGTTAAACCTAACTCACACTAACTTCATAATTTGCTTGCCAACGTTTAGGTACATGAGAAATGCTAACATAATGTTTAACAGTCGCATTGAAACTTTCAACAACCTCCTTTATTTGGATGTGAACTCATTTGGTTATGCGCACCTTCTGGATTCCAACCTCAACCTACCCTATGACCATAATACGTACAACAAACACTATGGCTCTCTTAATAAATATGGTTTAAAGATTGTCGTATCAGATCTGCAAGACCTAATTCTCGCTCTAGGCAACCTGAATACTTCGAGCCAGGAGGTTGACTGCTCCCCAGAAACTCAAAGCCTAAACGAAATACCAAAAGAACCACACCAGATAAACTCGCAGTTTTTTCTATAACCAGGTTAACATACCGCATTCAGACGCGTCTAATGAGTCATCGGTCGCAAAAAGATTAACCTCTGTAAGCATCTTTTATCAAAATGTTCGCGGCATTAAGACCAAACTCAATTTGTGGAGAACTAATTTGATGCTCATGGAACATGACCTTTTGGGAGCCACCGAGACTTTCCTGGACCCTTCTGTGGAAGATTCCGAGTTGGTCCGCGGCGGATGGAGTGTCATACGCCGAGACATATGCGGCTATGGTGGTGGTGTCTTATTTGCATCTAAGCAAGGCGTCACACCAACCCGAGTACGTGAGTTTGAAACTCCTAAGGGCAAAGATCTTTGGGTGAAATTTACCTACCGGAAGCACAGTTTTCATGTGTGTGTAGTGTACATTAGTCCCAGTGCTACAGACGCTGTATATTTAGACTGGTTTTTCAAAATTAAAAGTTTTATAAACGACCTTAAAGGAACTGTACTTATTATTGGAGACATCAACTTAAATAGCGCTTCCAAAAAAGTGTGTAATTATTATAGTTATTTCCTCTCTTTTTGCTCCTTATCTGACATGAATAACGTTTATAATATGTTTGGCGGTAAGTTAGATGTTGTCCTTGTAAAGGGCTCTTGTGGCGCAGTGCAAGTAAATTGTTCCAGCACTGGGGGCATTGTTAATGTGGACTCCTACCATCCTCCTTTGGATATTGCTCTTAGCATTTTATCTAATACTGTTAACGAAAATATTAAACCCAGTAACTTTGACTCGGCCTCTGATTGGAATTTTAATAAGGCTAACTTTTCTCTTTTATATGAGATGATGTCTACTGCGGATTGGGATTGTGTATATAATTCCTCAGATGTGCAATCTGCGACTTCTAAATTCTATGAAATCTTATATAATATTTTTGATCTTTGCGTACCTAAGAAAAGCAGACTAATATCAAACAGGAAACGCTATCCTGTCTGGTTTTCACTTGATATAATTAAAGATGTAAATCGCAAAATTAAACTCCATAATGAATGGAAGAGAACTAATAATCAGAGCGTCTACGAGGCATTTTCCATGCTGCGTTTACAACTCAAGAGGCGCATTGAGTCAGCGTACAATGCCTACATAGCTGCAGTTGAAAATGGCATTAAGTCGAATCCAAAAAAATTCTGGAATCATATTAGTAGCCTTCGAAATAGAGGTGGCTTTGAGCCCACCGTGACCTATAAAGGTTGTAGTTTTTCCGGTAGTGAAGCCGCTGAAGCCTTTGCTAATTATTTCTCTAGTGTATTTCTACCTAATAGTCCCAAATTAGATTTCAACAACATGTCTTGTACTCCCTTGCCATGCGATGGGCATATCAACATAGGCTGTTTTACTCTATCACAAGTAGATTCAGGGATAAATAAGTTAAAGCCACTTAGTTCGGTAGGTCCGGATAAAGTCCCATCTTACATCTTAAAAGGGTGCAAGGAGATTGTTGCTCCTGTACTATCTTATATTTTTAACCTGGCTTTGAAAACCGGCATATACCCTGAGCAGTGGAAGATATCGAAAGTCACTCCGATACCTAAAACAACCAATAAGACACTGGTTGAAGAGTATCGTCCCATCGCAGTACTATCTTGCGCTGCTAAACTTTTTGAGAATATCGTACACAAAGAAATCTACGCGCAGGTAAATACGCGGCTTTGTGAGGGGCAACATGGTTTCCGGCCAGGGCGATCAGTAGAGACTAACCTGTTATCCCTCGTTGACTATATATCGTTTCACATGGATAAAGGTCAACAAGTGGACGTACTATATTTAGATTTTAAAAAGGCATTCGATACAGTGGATAACGATATTCTATTGGATAAATTATCCAGCTTGGGTTTTACCCCCAAACTTCTGATTTTTTTTGCGAATTACCTTTCAAATAGAAAACAGTATGTTTGCCATGGATCTTTTATTTCGAAGTCATATCATACGCGTTCAGGTGTAAGCCAGGGCTCAATACTGGGTCCCCTTCTTTTTCTTATTATGATTAACGATCTCATTAAAGTAGTAAAGTATGCCAAATGCCTTCTATATGCAGATGATTTAAAGTTAGTTCAAGTGATTGACGGAAATGTAACTCCAGAACTTCTTCAAAGTGACATAGACCGAATCTATAAGTGGAGTAAAGACAACAAAATGACCTTTAATGCCAATAAGTGTTACGTCATGACCTTCAGCCGCAAGTTACAACCTACACATGCCGTGTATACCTTGGCAGATGTTGAAGTAAAACGAGTGTCAACCATTAGAGATCTGGGCGTGATGTTTGACTGCGGTTTGACATTCCATGCACATATGTCTGCCCTGGCTTCTGAATCTTACAGACGCCTAGGTTTTGTCCTGCGCAATGCCCGCGAGTTCAACAATCCTATAGTCATCAAATTATTGTTTAACTGTCTGGTTAGAAGTAAATTGGAATTTGCTGCAGCCGTTTGGAATCCCCATGAATCCACATATGAACTAATGATTGAGAAGGTTCAGAAAGCTTTCCTGCGTTTTTTATATAAGAAGATATACGGATATTATCCATTTATGTATCCTACTCATTTCTTGCTGGGAATATTAGGATATAATTCCCTTTCAGTGCGTAGAGCTAGGGATCAGATCCTTATAGCAGTCAAAGTCTTGAGGGGCATGGTGGATTCCCCAGAGCTGCATAAAACTTTGTGTAGACTTTATGTGCCTGACAACTACCTGCGTCACAGGCCTTCTCGACGACATCGACTGTTTGCCACATCCCATTGCCGCACTGTGTCGCGCGCGCAATCCCCGTTGTGTCGCATGCTTGGTGCCCTAAACTCCTTAATGGAAGCAGTCCCGGACTGTGATATTTTTAATGACACTCTCAGGGCGATCATGTGTGATTCTGTAATGTTCTGCGAAAGGTATGTTTGCTTGTAAATAATTTATATGTTGTAATAATTTTTTCGATTGTATTTTAACTTCCTATCGTCAATTATTATGTATAATTTCTAATATGTTATTTTTTCTTAAAATAATGTTTGCTCATATAATATGTTTAATGTTATCTTTATTAGTTTTATGAATATTTTTATGTGTGTGTAATTACTGTCATTGGCGCAAGCCGTTGTAATTATTATAAATAAATAAATAAATAAATAAATGTCAGCTGTTAATATTTACTTTAATAAATTGCAAATAAAAATAGATAAATTATACATTTTAGGTTTCCTAAAGAACCTAGCGTTATAAGGGAGTGATGGATTGACGTGACTGGTAGAGTAAACTGCATGCCGACAAAGACTAGTACTATTTGGTCTATACATTTTATCGAAAATGATTATATCATTAAAAAATCGGGTAAAAGGTGCCTAAAACTAGGTACGGTTCCAAGAGAGCAAATAGTTCGGATTTGTTCTTTGGTAAGTTTTGTCATAACCGTTGTGCTTATATTTGTTGGACTTAGGTTCCGTATTTTATTCCTATTTTCTACTATCGTTAATTATGAACAAATTTGATCCTTAAGGTTAAACAGGCATAACACAACTTTTAATAAATTATTTTTTATAGGAAATATATATATTATAGGAAATATATTTGTTTAAAGGAAAAATATTTAAAATAAGTAAAGTTAGGTAGGTACGACATTTTGTTACACATTTTTGCTAAAATCTCGAAAACTAAAAGTCCTATCACCTCAAAACTTCTTGTAAAACTGTTTTACACCTAAACCTTTCATTCAACTCTAATTTTATGTTGATAGCACCATAAATAAAAAAATACATTATCAAGTTACGTAAATTTATAAATACTTTTCTTTTTTTAAACCCCCTACAAATTCCTTAAAAATCATATAACTGGAATCTTATGTATACTTATATGTAAAGATCCTAATTCTTATGAAACTACATAATGAGAACACAATTAATCCTTTTCTTCAAATTTTATCGATATAAACTATCGATATGAATATCGAACTTTTGGTCGCCATAGCATGTATGAGAAATTTGTGAATGTAGGAGTGTACGTCAAATGCACTGTTTACGTTAGTGTGATCACCAATTACAAACTTATAATCGAAGTGCGAGTATTTATTTGTGTGCGTAATGCGCCTCCGTATTGATCTCTTGCTTACAGGCGAGTTATAGAGGGGAATCAAGCGGCAATACGCGTTCTAATACTAATTCCGAACTATTTCCATTCTAATAACATTATCTCTTCTGTGGGCCCCGGGGTGGCTAAGTGAATATAAGCTGTTGTTGGGTACTGAGCTTCCAGGAACAGTGAGCTTCTGTAGGTGAAGGGATGAACCTTCACTTAGAAGCTTCTTTAATTCGGGATCAGTTACTTGACCCTCGGCCAATGCCTCAAAACTAACAGGCGCTGCCAGTTCCTCGATCCGCGACAAGGTATCGGCAACTACATTATCCTTGCCGGATATATGTCGAATGTCGGTTGTAAACTGAGATATAAAGTCTAAATGTCTATACTGCCTCGGCGAACAGTTTTTTTTCCTTTCGTGGAAAGCAAAACTGATCGGCTTGTGGTCAGTATAAACAATAAAGTGCCTGGCCTCGAGCATGTATCTAAAATATTTAATGGCCTCATAGATGGCAAGAAGCTCCCTGTCATAAGGCGAATATTTCACCTGTGATGGACTCAGCTTTCTCGAGAAAAATGCTAACGGCTGCCATGCGCCATCCTTGTACTGTTGCAATACCGCACCGAGAGCCTTATCAGAAGCATCTGTAACGAGGGCAAGTTGAACAGTACAATCGGGATGTGCTAAAAGAGCTGCGTTAGATAAACTATCCTTACACGCTTGGAAAGCTGGCTAGGCGTCTCCCGTGAGGTTGACTGGCTTGGAACCTTTCACCGAACCTGTAAGTAAAGCATGCAGAGCTTGAATCTGAGCCGCTTGAGGAAGAAATCTCTTGTAGAGGTTCAGCATGCCTAAAAATGCTCTCAGCTGCCGCATATTCTTAGGAACTGGGAAATCTCTCACAGCTTGCACCTTAGTTTCGAGAGGCCTACAACCTTGCTCTGATATCATGTAACCTAGGAACTTTACCTCTGTAGCACCAAAAACACATTTGGAGGTGTTCACCAACATTCCATACTTCTTCAGCCTTTCAAATACTTGGCGCAGATGGGTCTCATGATCTTCAGGGCTACGTGAGTAAATGATAAAGTCCATCTTGAAATGGCTACCCATCAGGCAACGCAGAGCTCTAAGAGCTTTGACGACCTTGTTTTCACTCCTACACAAACCCTGTTCTCCTTCTTATCTTACTTCTCATTTTCAATATTTATGCTCTGCGCATAATAGGAATCTTCGTTCGTCCAATAATTGTCTTCTACGATGTCCTTCTCATCGCTCTGGTTTTCTTAAGTCTTCATTTCTTGTCCAAGCGGTTTTTCTTTGGAATGATCTTCCTCAGAACATCAGGACGTTGACCAGTCGGTACACTTTTAAAATTAAAGCTCGGGAATACTTACGCAAGAAATTGGCAGATTCATCAAACATATCATTTATTCTTTTTCTCTATCTATATTTTTTTTATCTCTCTCTACTGTTTATATTTTGTATGTATGTATTTATGTATTTATTATAATATTTTTTTTTTGTGTTTCTCTTTTAACTTCTCTTTTATATCTTTGCACCTACCATGTTTTGTCTCTGCATCACCTTAAGGTAGACTGGTAGAAAATGCCTAAGGCATTAAGTCCGCCATTGTGCAATTTTTTTCATTGTGCATGAAGTTTTAATAAATAAAGTCATCTAGATAACAGTACACTTTGTCGAATCCCCTTGTCATCTCGTCCACAAAACGTTGAAAAGTTTGACCCGCATTTCGCAAACCAAACGTCATGAATGGAAATTCGAAGAGACCGAAGGGTCTCGTTATCACAGTTTTTGGGATATCCTCGCAACTGACAGGGATCTGATTGCAGGCTTTTTTTTAGATCTAAAGTAGAAAATATAGAACAACCAGAAATGTTATGAGTAAAATCATGGATATGTTTGATCGGATACCTGTCAGGCACGGTGCGAGCCTTCAATTTGCGGCAATCACCGTAGGGACGCCACGTCCTTTTTCGGTGCTAAATGAAGCTGAGAGGACCATGGGCTGTTGGAAGGTCTAGCTGTGCCATTGGATAACATAGCTTGAAATTCCTTTTGAGCAATTTTAAGCTTGTCTGGAGCCAAGCGACGAAGTGGTGAAGCAACTTGTGGGCCTGGTGTCGTGTGTATGTGAGGTACAGTGTGGTGGACACCGGCTGGTCGAGTGATTTCGGGTAATTCGTCCAAAATTTTACGATAACGTGACTCACCTGTTACCACTTTTATAGAGTGTACACTGTCACTGTTTGCTACAGTAGCAATGGCTGTAACAGAAGTCAAATTATAAATAAATTTTTTATTAGGGCAATCCACAATCAGATTGTAATAATTTAAAAAAATCTACGCCAATTATTGGTTTAGTTCTGTCCGCGACAATAAAGCGCCACACAAAACTCCTACGTAAACCAAAACCCAAGTCTAAGTGTAGATAACCGTAAGTGGCAATATTGGAATCATTCGCAGCACAATTAGTTCGGGAGCGACGATCACACAGTGCGGACCTTGGGAAGACACAGAGATCGCTACCATGTCGATCAGAAACTGCATCTTGGAAGAACTGTCCGTGACGAACAGGCGACCAGTTGAAGATGAGGGGCAATCGTCAGTCGCCATTATCGACCGCCCCTTAGGTTTTCCGCTTTGTAGTTGCATGGGGGGATACACTTTGCAGCTTTCTCGCCAAACTTGTCGTGATACCAGCACAGTGGAAACTTGTCGTGATACCAGCACAGTGGAAACTTGTCGTGATACCAGCACAGTGGAAACTTGTCGTGATACCAGCACAGTGGAAATTTGCAGTAATTGGACTGTGATCGCTGCCTACACGTAGTCCGGCTATTACGGGAACGGTTGGAGCGTGAACGCGGTCTACCACTTCTCTCCGTTAATAGGCTCTGCACTTGCCTACGGAGCTCCGAGACTTCCTTCTCCAAGTCATTGATAGCAGACCCGGATACCTCGTTGACTGCAGCAACTCTTGGTGTAGTGGAAGCGAGATCGTTAACTCTGTCAGCTAGATCTGCTAGATTTTCGAGCGGAGTTGTCGTTGCTTGACCAGCTAGTACTGTCTGGGCACCATGCGGAAGCCGACTAATCCAGATCGTCTTCACGAAGTCGTCAAGATCGCTAGGACCTGCGAGGTCGCAGAGGTGATAGGGAAACTGCGATGGTTTACGGTCTCCGAGCTCCTCATGCATCAGCAGTTGTTTAATTTTATTCTCCTTCGAAACGTTCAACCTTTTGATTAGCTCAGATTTGAGGTTTCCGTATTTGTCATTCGCTAGCGGATTCACGATAGTATCCTTAACTTCCCTCGAGTGCTGATTATCAAGGTGACCGATAACATAATTGAATTACTTGCAGCTGCTGACTGTAACTACCCACCCTTACTGCTACGCTTGTCAAATAGTACCCACTAACTTGCAGCTGCTAACTGTACCTATCCACCCTTCTACTTCTTCCGTCGGCGAAATTGAATTATTTAACACGTCGCACCTTTAAAGTAAAACCGTTAGGTACTAGACGAAGTTATATAGATGTAGTACCTATAATATTGGCTATATTAGTAAATAGTCACTGATTTTTCTAAATACAATCTGAGTTCTTTTAAGATAACGTAACTCAGATTTTATTTAGAAAATTCAGTGACTAGTTATCTGCGCTAATATTATAAAGAGGAAAGATTTGTATTCTTGTATGTAACGAATAAACTCAAAAAGTACTAGACCGATTTTAATAATTCTTTTTTCAGTAGAAAGCTAGGTACATTATCACCGACTAACAAAGGCTAAATTTTATTTTGGAAAAAAAGGGTTGCGTAAGATATTTGGGTTTTTTAAACACAAGGTGTAAAAAATCAACCAGCAAAGTTACTTATTTTTTGTTCACTGCCTAAACTATAGAAGAAGAAACTGCGATTGTTCAACTTGTTTCTACCTTTTCAGTTCGTTAGAGTTTTATGCAGCCGGGTTTTTTGTTTTTAAATAATATTTTTTTATTTCTATCTTTTAGTTTTAACAAATTATGTTTCTAATATTGGACCACTAAAAAAATGTTCAATTTTTCTTTTTCATCGTTCCATTTAAGATTAAAACTGTATGTTATATACATATTTTCTAATAAGTATTTTAAATCCTTCTAAATTATTTTGGATACGTTAAAAATTCGAGTAATTATGGAATATGAGTACCTAAACGGCAGGCAACATCAACGACGTTTACGGAGCTAACACTACAAACGAACGCACCAACTGTTATTGGTTTGCTCACTGCCGTTCTGGGAATTTCGACTTGAAAAATGAACCCGCGGTCGTCTGAAGACTTTTGGTCGACAATGACGAATTGAAGACGATGTGGAAGCTGATGATACACAATCTAAGCTGATATAGCAACAGCTTTCGACAAAACAAACAAAATACAAACTATATTGGACCATATGCGTCGAATTGGCAAGGTATATATCTTGCCAAATGGGTGCCCACGAACTCAATGATCGCCAGCGCGAAGTACGCGAGACGTGCCTGGCAGCTCAACAGACAAACAAATGAAGGAATTTTGAAACACATTGTTACCTGCGATGAAAAATAGATTCTGTTTGATAACCGCAAGCGCTCAGCAAGTTGATTAGATCTGGTTCAGCACCTAAACAATGCCCTAAACGAAATCTTACCCCTAGAAAAGCGTGGTGGTCTAACCGGTGTGATTCATCACATCTTCTTACAAACGGATGAGCATTACTGCAGATGTGTACTGTGAAGAACTGAACACAATGATGGAGAAACTGGCACATCTCCAACCAGCATTGGTAATCGCTCTTCTGCTCCTGCTCACGACACGCGACCTCATACGCACAACAGACAGTCTTCAAGTTGCAAAAATGGGGTTGGAGGCTCTTCATCATCCGCCCTACTCACCAGACCTTTCGCCTACAGACTACTACTTTTCCAGAATTTGAATAGATTCTTGTCGGGAAAAACTTTCTACACCAAGAGGCAGTATAAAATGCATTTGAAAAATTTGTTGCCTCTTGTCCAGATTTCTTTAAGAATCAATAAACTGCCACTGCGTTGGCAAAAATACATTGATTGCATGGGTAATTACAATTACTACAAATAAAAAATACATGAAAAGTTTTTTTTCATATTAAACGGCAATTTTATATCAATTCAAATCAAATCAAAATATTTATTTGCTAGAAAATACAAAATACATTGTTCAAGGGAAGCTCTTAAAGCCCAGAAGTTGCTTGTATTCGCCTGCAAGCAGGCGTGCAAATTATAATTGAGAAAAAAAAAATTAAAAATTGAACATTAAGATGACAGACCAGATTATAAAAAAAAATAGCCAGATTTCCAAAAATAGCACAATAACATGAGAAAAAAATATCCACATTCAAAATCTAAAATGTCATTCAAATAAATTAAAGTAAATGTTAATAACTGTAATTAGAAAAGTCAATATCAAACATACAATATGAATGTCTGCATAATATGATTGTTAATATAATATAAATGTCAACATAATAAAAATGACAATACAAGTCTAAAAAAAACTATTAACTATATAAATGAAAATTGCCATTACACACCAGAACTCATAAATCATACATACTATCATGTCTATGTCCAAAAATTCCTCAAGGCTATAATAGCTTAATTATTTTGTAACCACGCTGTCAATTTGATTTTAAAATCATTACCCTGCAATAATTTCAATTCATTAGAATTTTATTATAAATCAAAATACATATTATACACATTTTTCTTATATATATATTTACGAGTAGATGGCTGATATAATAAGTTGCGAAACTTAGCCCTTTTTTGCCTTGACACAACTTCAATATGTTGCCTAAAATAATGCATGTGTGTCTTAGTGAAGACGCAGATATCTCTTATGCATACAGGGAAGTGGAAGAATATTATTCTTTTAAATAGAGGTTTACAACTATCTAAAAACCATGCCTTGTTTATGACCCGTATGCAGCGTTTCTGGAGTTTGAATACCCTATCGATATCGGTCGAATTACCCCACATAATAGTCCATAGCTTAGGACAGACGATACATAGCCATGGTAAGCCGCAAGAGCAGCCTCCACAGAAACATTTTGTCGTAGCTTCTTTAATGCAAACACAAATCTATCAAGTTTGTGACAGATATGTTCCATGGCTTTTCCAATTAAGATTTTTGTCTACATTAATACCCAAAAATTTAATTTCATCTACTTGTTCAATTTTTCATCTTTATAGCTAATATCTAAAGTTAACTGTTTAGAATTATACGAGTTAAATTCTATTATTTTGGTCTTGCTTACATTTATTTGTAAGTCGTTATTTGCCATCCAACTAGTTATAGCTGACAGGGTTTCTTCAGTAACAGATTTGTAATTAATGTTATCCTCACATTTTATAATAACAGTGGTATCATCTGCAAAAGAATACATTTTTGCAGAGTAGCCTCAGGAAGATCGTTAATAAGTAAAGAAAGCAAAGGACCAAAATACTACCCTGAGGCATACCACACACTTATTTATTATTGCTACTGATTTAAAATTCTCTTTAGAATATAATTTATCACGTTTTTTATAACTTTGGATATCTCTATAGTGCTTCCTATTTTTAAATAACTAGACACCCATTCATAGGCTTTGCCTCTTATGCCGTAGAAGTCTAATTTGTTTAATAACTTCGTGATTAACAAAATCAAAAGCCTTACTCATGTCAAAAATAATGATACAGCTGGATTGCCATTGTTAATAGTCTCCGTTACAAGTTTAATAAAGTTGAAGATAGCAAGAGCAGTTGAACAACCTTTACGGAAACCGAACTGCTCTTTGCATAATATGTCATGTTTGCAAAAAAATGTTTAACCTTATATGCATTGCCTTCTCAAAATTTTTGACATGATAGGTACTAATGTGATAGGCCGGTAGTTATTTGGGTCTGTCTTTTCCCCTTCTTAAATAGCGGTTTTACGATAGACAATTTGAGCTGATCCGGAAATACGCCTTCTAAGAAAGATAGGTTAATAATATGAGCTGAGTGGATGACATATATAACTAGCACAATCTTTCAAACACCTGTGGGTTATGCCATCATATCCGCTAGTTTTACTATTATTTAGGGACATTATAATCTTGTACACTTCATTTACATCTACAGGATTAAGGAAAATAGTATTAACATTAAAGTTATAATGATTGAGCTTAATATAATTAGAATTGAATGGTTGGCGCGATGTCAAATTAATAAAATAGTCATTAAATATATTGCAGATGTCAGATGGATTATTATATGTTACGTTATTATAATTTATTTCATTAATGTCATTTTATACAAAATATTATTATTTATTGTTGAGTATATTGCATTCCAAGTAGCAATACATTTATTCTTATGTTTTTGTATATACCTTGTATTCATAAGTTTCTGCGCTTTCTGTGCACAATATTTAAACTTTAGACTATAAAGTTTGTAAACTTTCTCATTTTGTTTTTTATTCAATTTACAATTTTAAAATTTAAATAAAGCTGTCTTTTTGTTTTACTAGATTTTTTAAGCCTTTTGTTATCCAATATAGGTAAAGACTTCCAACAACTGTCTCGATCATATCATTCTTAAATGCAAAGTCCAGCCACAACACTTATTTTAGAATCATTTATTACGGATCACATGCCTATCATGTTACACATAGAAAACGCAAAATCAAGCAAAAAACCACAAAACCATCTCTCAGGTGGACTTCGATAGTCTGGTTCTGAAATGGAAGACACCTCTCATATATCATGAGTATGGACGATGCGAATGCAGCCGCAAACGAACTAATCGGCGTACTCCAGGGCTTATTAACCCTTAACCACCTAGCACCTATTTCTGTTCTTTAACCACCTACGTGCGGTCACAGAGACCGCTAATATATTATTGCGATTATTTTGGGATTTATGATAAGATATTAAATCTGGTTAAATAAATGCATGTCTATACTTAATTGCTTTATTTAAGCGTCATAAATTAGCAAAAATAATATAAAAGTTGTATAAAAATGGAATAACATCTATAAAATAAGGGAATTTGGCAGCAAAAATAACTATACTAAGAAAATGAGATCATTATTGTAAAATACTTAAATTTTTCACTTTTTTTCTTATTTCTTATAATTTGAATAAACTAAAAATAAAATTCAATAACAAAACTAAACAAAAATTAAAAAAAATTAAACAAAATTGCAAACCCTCAACTTTTACATTTTTTCGCGGCAGTAACAACACATTTTTTGCGAACACTCCAAACAACTAGGTACTTTACACGAAAACATAGTAAGCCGTTTTGCGTTTCTTTTTTGGATCACTAAAGCATGTTTTATGAACTGCAAATTTTTCGGCAACGGAAGTGCTTGGTAAATCTTCCTTTAAATAAGAGACTCCAAATGTCAAGTGGTGTAGTAGAATTATTGAGAATACTACAGAATGCTGGTTTTACACTGGCGTTTGCTGTACAATATTAAGCTAAGTGTCCTTGAACGAGTAACGTTAGGCACAGATGACCAGCGAAACCATTGCTGCCGAAGTATTTTCTTTTTCTGGCCTACCTCTGGACTGCAAAGTCTAAAGCGGAATGTCATCTTTTGACAAGTCGCTTTCTTCTGAGCCTGGACATAGATTGTGACCTTGAAGAGGTTGTTGGTGCCGTAAGCTATTTTCATCGTCGTCACTCTAAATTTCAGATTCAGATCCACTTTCTTTAGCCAGGTTCAACGTCGCTGAAATCCTCGCCAAAAAGGTCATTTTGTCCGATACTTCTTGCTGAAGCCATCTTACAATATTTTCGTCATTTTACTTATTTGACTCTAAAATAGTAGTAATAAATAATTATAATAAAACGTCAATCAACCACCGCCATGTCCCACAACCACCTACGTGCGGTCACGGAGACCGCTGGCGAATTTATTTTACTCACCAGGTCAAACGCCCGCACGTACACAATTGCCGAGGGCTAGCGCGACACTGGTGCGTAGAAAGGTACATGAACGCGCTTTGACTCGCCACTCACACGCGGAAATATTTGAATTTGAAAATCGTTGCGGTCTCTGAGACCGCAGGTAGGTGGTTAAGGGTTAAAAACACATACACGCGAGTCTAAAATTCCCAAAAACTCTAGAAACATTAGACCATGGATAACGCCGGTCTCATGTGATGCATCGGCAGCAGATTTACTTCACATGAACACTAAAAAGTCTCCTGATAATGACGTCCTAAGAATCACTTATAATCGCTACCGTAATCACTGTAACGCTATACTGCGTAGGCTAAAAGTTCAGTATGAAAGGATGAGTTGGAGAAGGCTAAATCAAACATAAAAACATTGTGAAAAACTATAAAGGATATTACAAACTATAAATAATAAAAAGTAAAAAAACTAAAAACCCAACTACGACAAAAACGACGCTGAAAAGTATAAAACAAGATTTTCGGAATACTGAACGGAACACGTTACATATACCTACTTACTAGCACCTTGAGAACGATGTGACTACGCCTTCAAACATGAAAATTTATCTCTACTTAGTGAATGGCATACTTCAGAATAGTATTATATGACATTATTGTCAATTTACAACGAAGGCATCTTGGTAGAGTCTACTTGTCCATTTACTTGCAACTACATTAGCAACTTTGTTCCGTTCAGTATTCCGAAAATCTTGTTTTATACTTTTCAGCGTCGTTTTGTCGTAGTTGGGTTTTAGTTTCTTTTATTATTATTTGTTTGTTTTATAATATGATATGAGTGTCAATTTTGAGTATAATTGGGGTACTTGTCACGAAAAAGTCAACCTTTTGACATCCAAAATGGCGGACGTAATTTTTTTATAATTTGATATGAGTGTCAATTTTGAGTATAATTGGGGTGCTTACGGAAAAGCCCTTTGAAATCAAGATGGCGGACGCCAATTTAAACGTATATTAATATGATATGGGTCATATGGGTGAGATGGGTGAGTGATATGGGTTGTATTTCGAGGTGGATTGGGATGCTGCTTACGAATATGCCATCTAAATAACTTAAATCTGTCTCGAGTTGTTTCCGTAGTAAAAATAGCAAATTAATTAAATAAATACAGCTATCGATGTTGATCTGCAATAATTTCATAAATATTGTTTATTTGTGACAACCCAGGCCGATGCGTTACTGTCTAGACGATGTCGGCATTTTACACGAGATCAAAGGCGTCGACCTACTCTATGTATTTTATACTGTGATATTAACAAAAGTTAAAATGACGAACTAAAAACTAGGTAGTTAACATACGACATCTCTTTTGACTTATGTATCGGCGCATAGTAATATGTAGAGATATCCTATTTTACTATTTTTCGTAGCACGTGGATCGTAGCGCGTATAGCAATGGTTTCCCCATGAAGCTCCCAGTATTTCGTAGTAGCGACGCACATTTGCGTCGATGGCAGCGAATGGGTCATGAATTAGTGGATGAGGTCGTTAGTAAGTATAAATAAATTGGATGTTTCATATATTGAGAGGACATAATTGGATGTTTCATATTTCTTAATCTATGTAATTCTGGTAAAGATCGACTGTCATGTGGATTTTTAAGTAATTTATTATGATCCAAGGCAGTTATAAACAATCACTCTATGGTTTGACTCTACTGAGAGCGACATAGGCCTGTCCTTTAGCAAACAATGACTTTCCTAGATCGATAACTGCTTTATCTAGAGTACAACCTTGTAATTTATGTACAGTACAACCCCAAGAAAGAATCAGCAGGGAGCATTTTACGCTGAATTTTCCAGACCCCTCAAGCCGTCAAATTCAGTGAGACAAGGCTCGATTCTGATAAGTCCGTTAATATCTGCTTTTATGGATGCGTCGTCAAATTGTATGAGAACAGCGCTAGGCTGTTCTCCTGTTCCAACTGATCGCGCAGAAGAGCAGGCCATTCGAAGGTCTTCACCACTCCCATCGCTCCGTTTACCAAATCCTGGTTTACATTCAAATTTCTACGAAGCATTACTCGGGATTATGTACAAGCATAAAGTACTCGTGAAGCTCTTTCAAGTGATACCAAATACGGTATATTTATTTTAATTTTATATTATCATAGAACTTTTTTGTCCGCTAGAGGGCGCAATACTAAATTTGGTGACAAGCTTTATAGCTCACTAGCAGCCGCCAGCGACTTCGTTCGCGTGGATTAATTATGCTCCGCTCCTATTGGTCGCAGCGTGATGTTTATAGAATAAAACCTTCCTGGATTAATGGGCTATCCAACGCAAAAAATTTTTCAAATCGGACCAGTAGTTCCTGAGATTAACGCGCACAAACAAACAAACAAACAAAATCTTCAGCTTTATATATTAGTGAACCCAACAGAATATCAGGCCCTTCTAATGGTACTGCAGTGGTCTTATTCTGATAAGTAGTAAAGAAGCTATGAACGAAAAGATGTGAATTATATGCAATCAGCCCATGAATACAGCTAAAGTCACAAGAAATGCTAGTATTATATATATATTCAAAATGTACAAGTAAGCGCTTTCAAATGATACCAAACACGGCATATTATCTTAACTTTATTTTTTTACTCTGTATGTTTTGTCCGCTAGAGGGCGCCACATTAGATTTTGTGAAACTCCATATAGCCTATAACCAGCGCTCTGATGATATGTCATTTGTCGAATTCTGATAAGTAGTTTAGAAGTTACGAGGGAACAGATGAACATACATACATACATACATACATAGCCTGTCAAAATCATAACCCTCCTTTTGCTTTGCCGTAGTCGGGTAAAAAACCCACATCCTCTACAGGCTTATTGAAGAATTGAACCTATCCTCAAGCAGCCGTCAATCGAGTGTGTAAGTACTTCGCGAATCGGCAAAGATCTTGCATCCAATAAAAATAAGCATCCTCCGATGTCCCCCTCCTCCACGCACACAGCCTCGTGTACTCTAATTCCTAGTTCTCCTTGATTTTTGATGAATCTGATATAAATAATGCCAATAATCAGCTCCGCGTGAACTCCGCCACCGGTTGGGAGGTCTCTTTCAAACCTACTAAAACGATGTCGCCATACCCTTGTATCTCCAATTATGCATATTTTTTAACCGTTCTATTACCACCGGTATTTTTCCGGATGCATTCAAAGAAGGCTGTAGTGCATTCGATTTTTAAGGGCGGGGACAGAAACTGTATGAACAATTATAGAAACTATCTCAGTCCTCTCACCTCTCAAAAATTTTGAAAAATTATTAAAATCTGGGCTTACTCGGTTTCTCGATAAAAACAACCTAATTGCACAAAATCAGTACGGCTTTAAAAAGGAGTATCGGCTGAAGATGCAGTTCTCGACCTAACTGAATTTGTTGCAAGTAAGCTCGACGATTCACAGAGTTGCCTGGGTATTCCCTAGATTTAAAAAGGCATTCGATACGGTCTCTGTTCCTACCCTCCTGTCGGGGTAACACGGCATACGTGGCTTACCCCATGATTTTTTGCAAGCTATCTCACTAATCGTAGAATGTGTGTAAAATTGGTGTCACTTTTGAGACCCATTTTTTCACATCACGAACTTTGTCGCATGTCTGTCACAAATTCAAAATTGCCACATATGCAGATGACACTGCAATTATTGTTCATGAACTCATTGGGATCAAAATCAAAATCAAAATCGTTTATTTCAAATTAACCATCACTTGGTACTTTGAATAGTCAATGTCAGTCAGTTCAAGAAAAGTGAAGCTAAATTGCGTTCCAAGCGTAGATCTCTTGGAAAGAACGCAAGAAACTCCAATGGACACTCTTTTAAAATCATATATATATGGGTTACATTTCTTCGTTGATCATGTGAGAAATGCTGCTGATACGTCACTTAAATCTGTTATCAGTTGGTTACAGCTGAATCTCCTCACTCTAAACCTGGACAAAACGTACTTTCATTCCGTTTAAGATACACTCGTGTACTAAACCTCAACAGACTTTGTCATTAACGCCCACATGTAATGGCCATGGCCCTTGCTCGCCCTGCTCTTCTGGAGGTAAAACACCTAAATATCTGGGGGTGGTTTTTGATAGCGGACTGAACTGGTACTCGCACTTAGATACTATTAGTACAAGAATTAGAAGAATGATTTATATATTCAAGCATCCAGCTTAGGTACTCTGCCGATTTTGATACGATTAGGATGGTGTATATGGCTGTCTGCCAGTCCGTCATCACCACTGTATTACAGTGTGGGAGGCGCTGCTCTTGAAGCTTCTCAGCTGGAGCGAGCACAGAGAGCTGTTCTGAAGGTAATGTCTAAGAAGAACTTTAGATATCCCACCAGGCAACTCTACAAAGATGCAAATGTACTTACCGTCAGGCAACTGTTTGTGCTACGATCCGTACTGAGAAAATACACCACTGTCCCTCCTCCAGATCCACACGTCGTGAGAATAAACCCCTTATTCTCTCGGTCACACATGGACCGCCTTTGCTAGACGTCAGCATTACGTTTTAAGCTCACACTTATACACTATATTAATAAAAAATAAAATAACTGAATTGGATACTCATGGGGTTAAAGTTGCAATTAAGAGGTGGATAAAAGATCAAGACTACGAAGAAACAGAAAGTTTACTTGCCTGGATTTGCTAAATCACCTATACAGATCACATCACCGGGACAAAAGCAACAAGCGATTCATTCTATGCACATACACCACACCACACACACACCACAAACTTCACCACACAGGCTTTCAAACACTAACATACATTCACACCCACACTCACACATACACACAACTCTTGCACACGACGACACCCACATACCTACAACCCTTTAAATATATATATATATACATTTTCCTTTTCTCTATACAAACTAAACTAAAATTAAACTAATTAGTTTATTTTTGTAAAACACATACAATTTGTTCAAGTTCTGCTAATACGCTCATAACTGTTTGTGCACTATTAATGCGAAGACACTGGCTCCTAAGATACAGGATCTTCCTAGTTTAGGAGTCAGGGCTTAAAAAAAGAAAATTGTTTTGACCGTACTTTGCTTGTTTCTTTTAAATTAGTGTTATTCTGTAATTATTGTTCTCAGATCTTTATGTTGTCAGACAATTATTTGGATAATAAACGTATTATTATTATTATATATAAAATATATTTAGAATCAAATATATCGCACACCCCCGACAATAAAGGCGTATGTGGAAAACACCAACTTTTCAGGAGAGCGAAAAATCAGTTTATTTTTGTAATATTTCTAAAACTAATAATTATTCCATGTGATATTGTATATCAAAAGATGCGTCTAATTGAGCTCTGTCATGTACATTTAGTGACCTTCCATGTGGATTTATTATTTTCATATTACATACACATTACAATCACCTATTTATTGTATGGGGGTTCATTAAGTTACCGTGAGTAAATGAATATACGTCTTTTTTCTGTTCAGATATACAAATAAATTCGGTCTTATATGAATATACGCTTTTATTGCTTGTTTTTTCTTCTGACATAACCTCGATGTTTTTGATTTTGAGTACTTTTGGCATGATTATTTCTTAAAATAAATAATGAGTAAGTGTATGTAACTCTTTGTTGGGATAATAACTCATAAAGATTTTTTTATATATGAGACTAACTTATTTATTGCACGACGAAATATTTAATAGGGTTATAGATATTTTCATATATTTTCATATTAATAAAAAAATACTTTATATTTTAGTTTGGGAACTATGCGTTACCTGTGTAAACTAGTTTCACAACTAATGTTTAGTAAAAGTTAAAAGTAGTTTGAAGTTTAGTTGTAGAAATAAAACGAGATTGTATATTTTTTTCTAAAATTCTTTATGTTGGACTAATTTTGTTAATTATAATTTTTAAGTTGAGTTTTTAAATCAATTAACGATAAAAAACGAATATTACTAATTTTTTTACTATATTCTTTTATTCATAATTAATATTTAACCAATCATAATGCTATAATGGCACATAATAATTTTTTAAAAATTTGGTATGTTACTTTTTCATTATTATCTACGAAGGTACTAATAGCACGTTTATTATTAAGGTAAATCCGATAGTACTACAAGGTAAACAATATTCATTATTTAAAAGAGACTATCATTATCATAAAATACTTATCACAATTAAAATTAGAGATCAATAATAGACGCCATAATTTTTTTAAACTTCCCGAAAACCAAATGTTTGCTCGTAGGAAATAACTAATACTTAAGACTATTTTAATAACATAGGAACAATAAAATAAAAAAAAAAAACATAAATATTACAATAAAATCATAAAACATAGGTGTATTATTATAGTGTTACAATCATATATTTGACTAATCACAATGTTAAAATGGCAGGCAATAGTTTTTAAAACTTTGGTAAATAACTTTTCCATTAATATCTAAGAAGGTACTCATAACACGTCTATTAGTAATTTCGTTAATGCAGCATATTGTACGTTACGGAATTGCATCGCTGACAGGGGTGTTCGCCACTGGTACAGCTACACAGGAGCTAAACTTTGTATTCGGGAACACTGTTGGAGCTGCAGCTGAACCTTGGATAAAACTATCTTTTGTCCAAGCGCGCTTTACCATCAACGATTGTATCACTGCTTACCATCAGGCGGGATTGCGATCATACACTAGTTTATAATTATTAAAAAAAAACGTTTCATGGCAGCCACCCTGGCCTTGGATTCAATGAACCGCCCATAGTTTATGTTCGAGGAAATCTCAACTTCCAAAAGCTGAAGGCACTCCAAGGATATACTCCGAAAAGTAGGAGCCAAGGTGAACGGTCTTTTGGCGGTGAAAAGACACGCTTGTAGGCTTTGCCCCATTCAGATATTGCCTGTAGTGCAGCACTCATACGCTCTACCATAGCCTCTCTTTCGGACTGGATTGATTCTTTAGTAGCCCGAGCTGCTGGCAGATAACTCTTCACAACTGTGCTGTCATCTGCATACCCATAGACACCGGGCATCAGCAGATTGTTAATATGCAGTAAGAATAGAGTTGCAGAGAGAACAGACCTTTGAGGAACACCGGCATTTGTCGACATGGGCTCCGATGAGCATCCGTCGACAACAACTCGGAGGGACCGTTCAGTCAGGAAGTCTTTTACCTAGCCAGTCAGGCCAGTGGAAATCGTGACATCAAGGGAGACGGCAATCGCTTTCCCATTTTTCCTGAGGGCCTAGCACCACAAGTGAGTGGCATACAATAGTAGGTCCCTAGTTGACCGATTGCGGCGAAACCCGTACTGTTGGTCACTGAGGAGATCTTTACCTTCCAGGTAAGCCAAGAGGCGCGAGTTGAACACACGCTCCATAATCTTGCATAGTATGGAGGTTATTGAAATGGACCGATAGATAGTAGGATCGGCACGACTACCGCTATTGGGCACGGGCTGCACGTTGGCAAGCTTCCAGGACTTGGACACTATACCAATCCTAGATGAGAGGCGATACAAGCGCGTCAACGCAGGAGACCACTCGGGCGCACATGCCTTAAGAACAATCGCTGGTATAGCATCTGGACCACTAGCCTTAATCACGTCCAGACGATACAGTACTCTCAGAAACTCTTTGTTCCTAATGCGAACCTCCAGCATTGAAGTTCTGCAATAAAATAATTTAGGCGGGGAAGCACTGTTAGTATCAAGACGCGAATTATGGGCAAAGAGAGATGCAAAGCGACCTGCTTTCTCTCTCGCCGTATGAGCCAGTGCTCCATCAGGCCTAACCAGCGGGGGTAGAGTGGGCCGACAGAAGTTTACCTCGACCGATTTGGCAAGGGACCAGAAAGATCTGCTACCGGATGGTTGCGCAGAGAGCTTGTTGCCAATATGAGTAATGCGGTCGCAGCGAGCCTTCTTAAGCCCCTTTTTGTATGAAGCAGCAGCACGGTTAAAGGCTCTCTTGTTTGTCTTGTTTGGTTGTTTGCTTGTTTACATCCAGAGCTCTGCGGTCACGAGCGTCAATCCAGTTGAGAAATGCCGTATGCTTACGCTGTACAGCTTGAGCACAGTCAGCATTGAACCATGGGCGAGCCGAGCCACCGACGGGCACGTCAATAAAGAGGATAAAATACTCCATAGCTTGACACACCACATCGGATATAGCCTCCGCACAGCTCGACGGATTATCAGAAGAGAAGCAAACCTGCTGCCAAGGATAAGACATAATAAAGTATCGCATCACTCGCATCTCATCCCAATCTGCTGACTTGTATCGCCACATTCGATACAGACTTCACCAAACAGTGGTCTGAAGTTCCTAACGGCGAGGAAACTGTTACAACACATCTATCCGGATCAGTGATCAGCAGAAGGTCCAGACAATTGGCGGTGTGACCAGCTACATCAGGCACCCTAGTCGCTTGTTCTACCAGCTGGGTGAGGCCCATTGATAGCGCATAGTTTCACGCTTCTCTCATACGATTCATGATTAAAATCAGAGATCAATAATTATAGAAAACATATTTTTTTTTTAAACTCTTCTCAAATCAAATGTTTGTTCGTAGTAGACAACTTATACTTAAACCTATGTTAGTAACATCGGAACCATACAATAAGAAAACCATAAACAGTACAATCAAAACATAAAACATAAGTACTCATTAAATAATTACTCGTCATCACTGTCATCAGCACGGGTACCATCACTGGGCACTAAGTTTCGATAAAAGATTTGGTAATGTAACGGAATAGCATTCGAATCACACAGTCAACAATCTCCCCGCGCCCGCGCATCCCTACACACTCCCATTTGCAAGTTTTCTATGTATACGTAAATATACATACTTTTGAACTTTATCATTCACATTTTCTGTAAGTCTGATTAAGAATTTCTTATTGATAAGTTACGTATCTAGCATAAGGAGTAACTGACTTAACAAATTATCTAAAGAATTCTTAAGGATTCAATTCATATACGTTTCAGAATAAATGAAACAGTGACGCGTAAGTTGAGTTATGAAAAAAATATTTGAAAACGTATCGTTCAATAAAGACGTAAGTAACTTGCGAGTGCACATATATTTATAAATAGAGCAACAGAGGCTTGTTTGTGATTACGTACATATTGTTAGTGGTTTAATTAAATTATGTATCGAGTAACCATAACTTACGTTTTTATTGCTAGTTAATTATGATGTTTCTAAATGGAGTAGCATTTGTGTTTTTTTTAAATAACTTTGTGGTTTTTGTAAGAAAAATTACAAAAAAAAATTGAGGCAATGCCTTGAAGTATTTTGCATCGATTAGTGAAATAAAAAAAAAATCTGTAAGTATAAATACGTCCTTGTTGTCGGGGGTGTGCGATATTTATTAGAATCAGTGTTTAAAATCCTTCATTTTGATATCCCACTCGATATGCTTGGTAGAAATTTATTTCTTTATACCTCACAATATGGTGTCATACATCCGCCATTTTGTTTTTTTTTTAAATGTCACCTTTCTAGTAGCAGTTGGGCGATTAAGGCAATTCTAACGATACCTCAAATGTGAAAATCCGTTTAGCGGTTCTGGAGATACTAGGTAATAAAGAATAATACATACAAGATACGCGCTGAAAACTTAACCCTCCTGGCAGTCGGGTAATAAAAAGTCCGCGACACACTATATCTATCTATGTCGCACTTGACATAGATAGGTATAGTATAGCGTGTCGCGCACTTTTTATAAAATAAAAAAATGGTTGTTGTGCCTCACTATGCACAACAACCATTTTTTTATTTAAAAATCTTGAATTTTTTTTGGACTACATTTAAACGCCTTTATTCTACTCATGCTATTTATCCTTATGTTTCAGTTATCCTTATGTTGTAGTTACAGTTTATGTAGATAATATTTTTGATCTTTGAATGATTAAAATTGGACGTTTGGTTTTGATGTTATGGTGAAATTAAAATATTACGATTTCTGTCGATGCATGCGGGAGGGGAGTGTTAATGATCATGCTAGATAAAAGCCGTTCATCAAGTTTAACATCATAAAAAATATTTAAGATAAGTTTACACTAAGTGAAACTAGATGGCGTTGGCGTCAAATTAGAAGTAGCAAACGTTGCATGACAACGATTTGGTTGGGTCCTTTGGTATTTTAAGAAATATAAGCGCATCTATAGAACAGTATACAGTAGTTGTTTTATTTTGATTACGTCAACCCTACTTGTATACCAATAAAGGTCAACTTTTAAGTACTGGGTACCTTCGCGGTGTTCGGTACTTAACATTGGTCCATCGAGCCGGATAATATTTTTGTGTTAGCGGCCTCGCTTTGGGTCCGCTCTTCCCGTGGTACTCGCAGTGGATCGCTGCGGCTAGAGTACCCGGCTACTCGCATCGGCAGCGACAGCTTTGTCCAGCCCGGTTGGCGAGTACAGTAGCAGCGGAAGTTAAGTGGTAACCGTAGCGTGTACGTCACCCATCCAGTTCAACGTGTAGTCGTCAGAAGTACGTCGCACAGTAGTTCAACGTGACATCAGAAGCCTGACGTCACATCTAGTTCATCGTGTCTCCACCAGAGGGCGCCACATACATCATTCATCGTGTAGTGTGAGTGAAGTGCAAATTGTGAGTACATTTATTATTATAAACAAACCAGTTAAAAGTCAAGCCATTTTGAACTTTATTTATTCCAAGTTTTTAACTTTGAAGATTGTCGAAGAATTTTGGACTTGTAAAATTTTAAGTAGATATTTGGACTTAGAAAAGTTTTATTTAGCTATTAGAAATTGAGTTATTTGTGCATGTTTAGCTTAAGACTTAGAATAGTTTCTTAAAAAACGACGGAACGGGGAACCTATGCCCGATTTCCGCCAGATTATAAGTAATTTATAACACTTGTAAAATTTTGTACGGTTAAATAGGACTTAGAATATTATTGAACCATTTAACTTGGGTTTAGTTTGCTTTATAGTAGAATTTATTTACTTACGTTGTTTACACTTGTTGATTTTTTGTACACCTTAATTTTATTTGTTTGTTATTAAAATTATTATTCAGCTCAAATATGGAGGGATTAATAAATGTGTTAAAAGGATTCCAAAATGTTATAAATAAAGGGTTAGTTAATTTTAAAAAGTGTCCCAAAGAGAGGTTAACTGTTGAATATATTGAGACTAGACAAGAATTATTAGAAAAAGATTGGAATTCTTTTAAAGATACCAACACCAAAATTTACCATAACTCCAAATTTGATGATGTAGAACAAAGGGTTGTTGATATGTATGATACGACCGAAGACACATACATCACTTATAAAAGTTTAATGAAATCAACGATTAATAAACTAAAAGATGTAGGAGAAACAGGACAAAATAGGGATGGTTCTTCTAGTAGTCCATCTAAGTCAGCAAGTTCATTAGTAAAGTTACCAAAAATTGCCATTCCAACGTTTTCTGGCAAATATGGAGAGTGGACGACATTTCACGATCTTTTTGTGTCGTTAATTCATAAAAATGAATTATTAGATAATGTACAAAAACTGCACTATTTGAAAGGTCATCTTACTGGTGAAGCTGAACAACTCATACGAAATACTCCAATTACTGAGGCCAACTATAGTCAGTGCTGGGATCTGCTATGCAAGCGTTACAGTAACAAAAGATACCTTGCTAACTGTATTTTGAAAAGGCTTTTTGGTATTAAACGTATGCAAGTTGAATCGGCGACATCGTTAAGGGAGCTTTTGGATACCACCAATGATTGTTTAAATGCATTGACAAACTTAAGTATTGATGTGAGCACATGGGATGTTATTATCATACATATATCGACATTCAAGTTAGATGCTGAAACGCGTAAGCAGTGGGAATTAAGTGTCAGTAGCGATTCTAGTAATGACTTTCCTACCTTCTTGGAATTTAAAGTGTTCTTGGAACAACGTTTCCGCGCGTTGGAGTGCATAGAACCGAAAAGAGTAGCAAGTCACCAGTTCAACAACAGTTCAAACAATCACACGCCTAAAACCATGCTAGCTACAAACTCGTCGTCATCAATGAAATGTGAATTCTGTTGCGAGAATCATAAGCTCTGTTTTTGCAAAAAGTTTGCTAAACAATCACTTAAAGCTAGACGTGAATTTGTAGGTAAACATAATATTTGTTTTAATTGTTTAGGCAGTAATCACACAGTTTTTAATTGTAAGAAGAACACCCGTTGCAGAATGTGCCAAAAGCCCCACCATTCTTTGCTACATATCAATACCGAGTCAGACAGCAAGAAACAAGAACCTGAAGACAAACTTACTGCTGATAGTACTAGTCCTTCGACTAGTGCTACTCAGATAGTCTCTTGCTTGTCTACAGGAAACATATCAAGACCCAGACAGGTTTTATTAGCCACTGCGCTAATAAAGGCCTCGTCCAAAACGGGTGAATATAAGACGGTTCGAGCTTTACTCGACCAGGGTTCACAGGCCTGTTTTATTACTGAGGCCACAGTTCAATATCTTCGCCTAAAAAAGATTCCCATTCAAGGGTTTGTGTCGGGACTAGGAGATAACAGGTTAACAATGACAAAATACATGGTACAACTCACAATCAAATCTCGTGTCGACACAAACTTCAAGTTTGTACTGAGCGCTTATGTGTTGAACAAGATCACGTCTTATCTACCAGAGCGAAGTCTTAATTTAGGAACCTTCGACTGGTTAGACATAAATAATCTGTGTCTAGCTGATCCAGAATTTAACACGCCCAACAAAATCGATGTTCTGTTGGGCGCCGATGTGTACAGCTGCATCATTAAAGAAGGCTTAGTGAAGAGTCCTTCTGGTACTCTAATTGCACAAAGTACTGCGTTAGGATGGGTATTGTCGGGTGCTACTTCTCCTGAAAATAATCACAGTACAAACGGTGTATCAAATAACATAAAGGTTATGCACTGTCAGGTCAAAGATGAGGATATTTTAAGAAGATTTTGGGAAATAGAGGAGCACATTAGTTCAAAACGAATATTTACACCGGAGGAGAAGCAGTGCGAAGATTTTTATAGACAGACAACTAAGAGGGATAGTAATGGCAGATACATTGTCAGATTACCCTTCCGAGATGAAAATCCTCTTTGCAAGGCTGGAAACTCACGCGGCATCGCTAGAGCAAGATTTCTAGCTTTAGAAAAAGGTTAGAGAAGAACAAAGAACTAAAAGAGAAGTACACAGAAGTATTACACGAATATTTAAAGTTAGGACACATGAGGCCAGTAAATGAAACGGATTGTAAAAAAGATGTAGCCGTTTATCTACCACATCATGCAATTATTAGAAACGACAAAACGACAACTAAGGTTCGTGTGGTATTTAACGCATCTGAGAAGAACAGCATGGGAGTATCATTAAACGATACGCTCATGGTTGGTCCGACTTTACAAGCCGACTTACGACATACGGTGTTAAGGTGGAGAGTGCATCCAATAGGGCTTGTCGCTGATATTATTAAGATGTATCGCCAGATAAAGGTAGCTGATGATGATGCAATGTTCCAAAGAATACTCTGGCGAGACAGTCCCAACAGAGAAATACAAGATTACGAGTTAGTGACTGTTACCTTTGGAACAGCTTCTGCACCTTATCAAGCTGTCAAAACCTTGCATCAAGTCGCACTTGATGAAGGCGAAGGCTATCCACTAGCTGCAGACAAGGTGTTAAATGGGTTCTATATGGACGATTTAATGACAGGATGCAGCAATGTGGAAGATGGTATAGAAATATATAAACAAATGGTATCGTTATTAGAAAAAGGTGGATTTGTATTACAAAAGTGGAACAGTAATAGTAAGGAAATATTACAAAGAATAAATACAATTGAAAGAACTGAAACTAAAAACCAATTAGATCAAACTAGTACAACAAAGGACAAAACAATAGAACAAAAGAATATCATTCAAAATAATGAAGAGAACATAGACTATAAAAAAGAGAAAGGGTTGGACATCAAGTTAGATAATACTATAAAAATCTTGGGTCTTACCTGGAATCGCAACGACGATACCTTTCAATACTCGGTGAATCTTTCCCTGCCGACAACTGCTCCTGTAACTAAACGGTCAATTATTTCGGACATAGCTCGGTTATTTGACCCACTAGGCTGGTTAGCTCCTAGTGTGGTTCTAGCAAAAGTATTCATACAAAAATTGTGGCTTGCAGGCGTTAGTTGGGATGAAGATTTAAGCACTGAATTAATCAAAGAGTGGAATACTTACCGCAATGAGTTGTCACAACTTAGCCAAGTTCGGATACCTCGGTGGCTCGGCACGAAGTCAACAGACGATCTTGAGCTACATGGCTTCAGTGACGCGTCCAAGACGGCTTATTCAGCTGTGGTCTACTTAAGAGCAATAGATGCTACAGGCAAAGTTCACATCTCGTTGTTGGTTGCAAAAACCAGAGTCGCTCCAGTGAAACAAGTAAGCATACCTCGTTTGGAATTGTGTGGAGCAGTGTTGCTGTCAAATCTTCTGACGGAAACATCAGAGGTGTTAAAAATTCCGAGCGATAAAACTCGGGCATGGACGGATTCCTCCGTAGTGTTATCATGGCTTAACAGTCATCCCAGTCGATGGAAGACGTTCGTCGCCAACCGTACCTCGGAAATATTGACCAACATGAAGGCATCTCAGTGGTTCCATATCAATTCCAAGGACAATCCAGCTGACTGTGCATCAAGAGGTATCTTACCAAGCGCACTGTTACATAATATTTTGTGGTTTTATGAACCATCATTTCTCAAAGAAAACATTATAAAGTACAAACAGCCAAATGTGCTGCCTGTTAACTTAGAGGAATCAATAAAGGCACACGTTGCTATAGTTCCCGAGCCTTTCATTTTCGAGCGATATTCTTCTTTATCGAAACTTCTAAGAGTTATCGCATATTGCAGGCGATTTCTAAAAAATAAAGGGTCATAGGGGTCAGAAAGCTCGTCAAACAACATGTGCATAAATGTGTAACATGCGCTAAACATCGGGCAAGCACCAGGAGTCAAATGATGGGCTCTCTTCCAACTGTCCGATGTACTCCCGCGCGACCATTTTTGCACAGCGGTGTTGACTATGCTGGCCCTATAAATATTAGGACAACGAAGGGCCGTGGACACCGATCATATAAAGGGTACATATGTTTATTTGTATGTATGTCCACTCGTGCTCTTCACTTGGAAGTCGTTAGTGACATGAGCACTCAAGCTTTCTTAGCTGCCTTCCGTCGTTTCGTGTCACGACGAGGTCACTGCGCCAAAATGTACAGCGATAATGGTACCACATTTGTAGGAGCCTCTAAAGAGCTGAAACACTTGGCCTCTCTTCAGGAATCCATTGCAGAACAACTCGAAGCTAACGGTACTGAGTGGCACTTTATACCTCCACATAGTCCAAATTTTGGCGGACTATGGGAAGCGGGAGTGAAGTCCACCAAATTTCATATCAAAAGAGTAATTGGTGAGGCTACTTTGACCTATGAAGAATTGAGCACACTCCTCAATCAGGTCGAAGCATGTTTGAACTCGCGTCCAATGAGCCTCTTGAATGTTGATGAGCCTGGTGAATTGTTATCCTTAACACCAGGACATTTCCTAATCGGTGAGCCGATTGTTACTGTACCAGACAATAATTATGAGAGCACAAATGTAAGCTATTTGACACGGTGGCAGTTCATTCAAAGAATGTTACAGTCATTCTGGAAGCGCTGGTCCCAAGAGTATTTGTCCCATCTCATGAATCGATATAAATGGTCTTCAAAGGTTCCTGAGCCTAAAATTGACGATATTGTCCTAATTAAAGAGGACGACATGCCGCCAAGTCGCTGGTTGTTAGGTCGCGTAGTTCATAAGCATCCCGGAGATGATAGTATCACTCGTGTGGTCACATTACGTACTAAGAGTTCTGTTATTAAAAGGCCAACCTCTAAACTTTGCATTTTGCCGGTGACCGATTCATGAATTTTATACTTAGATCAAATTTTACCAACTTCTAATGTATACAGTATTTTTACTTTTGTTTATTTACAAGATTTTTATGTTTAGATCAATTTATTGATAAATGATTTTATTTAGATTTACACTGAAATGATTAAACTATATTTAGAACCTTTTTTTACAATTGTTGAACTTTCATTTTAAGCATTATATATTTAAATACCTTTAAGTTTACTAAGTACAGATTTATTTTTCAACATTATTAATATGTAGATCACAAATAAGTTGTCAAATTGTTCATTCAGACCCATAACCAGTCCTAGAAGGACATTCCGTCAATAATGTCCTTGGTGGGCGGTATGTTAATGATCATGCTAGATCAAAGCCGTTCATCAAGTTTAACATCATAAAAAATATTTAAGATAAGTTTACACTAAGTGAAACTAGATGGCGTTGGCGTCAAATTAGAAGTCGCAAACGTTGCATGACAACGATTTGGTTGGGTCCTTTGGTATTTTAAGAAATATAAGCGCATCTATAGAACAGTATACAGTAGTTGTTTTATTTTGATTACGTCAACCCTACTTGTATACCAATAAAGGTCAACTTTTAAGTACTGGGTACCTTCGCGGTGTTCGGTATTTAACAGGGAGTTTAGATCTATGAGTAAGGGCCCCGCGCGGCTTAAACGCAAGGTCGGCTCCCTACGCAGCGGTGGTGCACGAAGTCGTAATATAATTTTCGTGCGATTTTTTCTTAGACTTCGTTGTTAAAACTACACTTACGCAAAAGTCCTTCTCAGAACTAAACAACAGATCTTCTCATAGCTAATTAACAGTTCTTTACAGGGCTAATCAACAGTTCTTCTCAGGGCTAACCAACAGTTCTTATTAGGGCTAAACAACAGTCTTTTTCAGAGCTAGAATATTACACGCTATTCTTCAACATTTGAAAATGCCTAAGAGAGCCAAGTCTCAACTTTCTAAACATAGTTCTCAAGCACGGGCAGCAAGAATACGTCGTATGGGAGAACCTTCACCGGAACGTTCACAACGTCTTGCTGAATGTTGAACATAATCTGAGAACCTTTGAGTTACGTGCACGAGAGTCGAGGCTGGAGCGTTTCCAACGTCTTCATGAACAAAATATAAGGACCTCTCCGTTGCACGAAAGAGAGTCGAGTGTCGAGCGTTTGCAGCGACTTATAGCTTAGGCAGAGAGACAGCTGTTGTCCGCAAATAATAATAATAATAATTTATTTCAGACGTCCATCAATGTTATTAATGCAGTCCATATAATGTTAGTAATACAAAAATTCAAAATACAAATAAAACCTTATAAATCTATTGTTAGTACACAAAACAGAAATACAACAGAATGAAATGGAACCGCACAGAAGTGCCAAGTTATGCCAACCCTAGCACGCGACCACCCGTAGTGTGTAGTCGCATCCAGTGCCGCCACATCGGCGAGTCCCAGCGGTCCACGAACACACTCAGAAGACTGTTCGGGCCAGCCCGCATTCGCTTCATAGGAGATGCACAGCGCTTCCGCATGATGGCATGGAAACCATCCACTCTTTTTTCAGCAAACATTGCTGAAGCGCTGCAGCAGCGCCGTAGTCCGAACAGTACTCTGAACGCATTATTATATTGGATCCGCAGAGCGGTGCATGTACGCTGCGTGTACTTAGTCCACAAGCTGCAGGTGTAGAAGGACTGGCAGAAGGCCCTAAATAAAGTCACCTTGACTTGCTCGGTACACCGTGCAAACCTGCGGGCCAGCATGTTACAGCGCACAGACAGCGCCCTGCGTTCTCTCTCCAAATCAAGGTCATCACTCAGATCCTCAGAGACCCAGATATTTGAATTTACTCACTCTGTTTAAGGTGGCACCGCAAAGATACAGAGGAGGCACACTAGCGAATGATTTGTTACCAGCCTTAAACACCATCACTTCACTCTTCTTCACATTATATCTGAGTCCATGGGCTCGTGCATATCTTTCACAAACTACTAGCAGCTTGCGCATGGCACTAATCGACGGGCTCAGCAGCACCATGTCATCCGCATAGCTTATATTATTGACGCACTGTCCATCTATATGGCACCCTATGCCTGCTCTGCTGAGCTCGCCGATCAGCTCATTCATGTATAAGTTAAAGAGACGAGGAGAGGTTAACCCCCCTTGCCTCACCCCGCACTCCAACCCATACATGTCCGAGTGTGTGCCTGCCCATCGCACAGTATTCCTTTGACTCGAGTACCAATATCTCAAATAGAGTTCGCAATAGAATTTTAGCAAACAGTAACAGACTGGCTCTCAGATGCGATTCGCAGGTTCATTATGCACAACAAGCGTCAATCCAAATCGGAGTCATGAATAAGATCTGCTCAAACTGCACTGCCAAGAAATGGGCGGACGAACCTAATGGTATGTGCTGCGCTTCAGGTAAAGTTTGTCTTTCTAACCGTCAGGAGCCGCCACAACCAATAAAAAATCTTCTAACTAAAAACCATCCATTATCTGGTCATTTTTTAACAAATATACGTAAATACAATAGTCTTATTTAAATGAATTCTTTTACGCAAAAAAATACTAGGGTAGGTAATTTTATGCCCACTTTTAAAATTGAAGGACAGGTGTATCATCTCATTGGTAACCTTTTACCACCATCAGGCCAAAATCCACAATTCTTACAAACATAGTATTTTTATCATAGTCGTAATGTTTATGTTCATATCGATAATTTTCCGATGAGCGTCAATTAAAGTGTTTCATTCCTCAACGCACTTTAAGGTGATTTACATATTTATGAGATAAGGGAATGCAATAATCAATTAAGTAGGCGTAAGTTATATTTTTTTATTAAAAAATCAATCAAAATCCAAGCATTTATTTCAAATAAAGTAATTCCTTCTTCCAGAAGCAGATATCTATTAATCTTTAATATATAGATCTTTTGGAAACCTGTAATAATATCAATATCATTGGATTAAGTAAACAGATGCATACATAATATAAAAACGTATCGATTCAATCCAACTTAATCCATTATCCTTACAATATAATAATAATCTGAATACATAATTATTTCGAAATGAAATTTGATGAATACTGAAAACATCAATTGTACTAGGATACCCAACATAGACTAGTTTACCTACTGCCTACTAGGCCTACCCATGTACAGTCAAGACCAAAAGTCGAGTTACAATCTCACAAAACTATGGCCAAGCAATACTAGTTGTAGTTACGACCTTCTTCTATAATAAAGTTTGATACACACTTATACACTTTGACAACTTGCTGCCCGCTTATGATTGTTAGGTACTACTTACTAATTTCAACGCTCACAGTAAGTGTTTAAATAGCCTAGCGGTTCTCGTCTTGATAGGCGTTCAAGGTGGTTCGAGTTCAAATCTAATAACTGAAATGTTTATTGGTGAGTTATGAATGCTGACAACAAAAATATGTAAAAATACCGATCCGCAACTTAACGATGATACTTTATTTTATGATTTTTTCTATATTAGAGTCATTATAAAAAGATGACGGTAGATTTGAAACAAACTGAACAAAAAATATTCCACTACCTACAATAACTATTATTAACTACAATAACTCAAATAATATTACTTAGCTATTGTTGGTTGGTGAATATATAGTTACGAGTTCGTGTTATTAGTTTTACTTTTTTAATCAATATGCAGGCATATGCAGCAATATATCTCAAATATTATATTATCTCATATATTATAGTAAAACTAATAATAAAAGCCAGTTTCATATTATGATATGAAACCGGCTTTTGTGTAAGTTGTTTTTATTATTATTTGGGTAAGGTGCAAACCAATCTCTTGTTGAAAGTGTGTAATAAATTTGTTATTGTTTTAGAGAAATACTGTAAGCCAAAGTCAAGAGGTTGGAGGACGAAGGTGGCTTATGTGTCGAGACAAGTGGAACGAAACAACAATATTTACCGTTGAATAAACCTTTGAATCTTGCGAAGAAGAGAGGTTGCATTTGTGGTTTAAAAATAAACTGGCGATACTGGTGGAGACTTATCGAGCTAAACAAAAAAAAAAAAAAACAATTTATAACAATCACAGTGCAGAAGTGTCCTACAAAGTGTTTTAAATATATGTCATTATATATCGTAATAACGGACTCTAATCCAACTCGTAAAGTAATTTAGCTAAGTGACAGTAATATGTTCGGTTGGCTTAATGGCTAACAGATGTCGCCTTTTGCAATTTCAATACAAATTACTTTTGGTAAATTATAAAAACAATAATTTCGGAATTCGATAAGAAATAAGTTCGTTTACTTTTGAACTAAGAAAGCGCTTGAAGATTATAATCTCATGCCTTCAAACTCCGAAAAAAGGCACTGCAGGATGGCATGCTATACACGCAAAAAAATTGTAAATGTAATAAGCACTGTTTTGTGTTCTAAGTATAGATTATTTTATGATTGTAATAATATTCAGGTTAAGCTTCAATCCTCTTTTCTTTAAGAAAATGAATAATTAAGCTATAACCTCTTTAATGATAACATGTAATACTATAACTTTCATATCTAAAAACCAAAAATGTTTTTTATATTTTTTACCATAATAATATCATAAGTTTGTCAAGGATTACTTTTAAATAAAATATTACAATGCTGCCATTTCAACGTTTGTTTCATTTATTAGTATAAGTATATCTATACCGAATAATATATAACTTTATAATATATTGCATTATATTATTTATTATATTACATCTATAGTAAACTAAAACATATAATAAAAACCTATTTTGGTATAAATATTCAGTAAATTTTCCTATTCGTTTAAATATTATTTGCAAACATTTTTATTTTAAAATACAAATCAGTTATCATAATTTTAAATTATATGAAACAACAAAAAGATTTGCCGTTATTAAGGATCGAACCCACAATCGCTCGCTTATGATAGACCATTGTTAAGTGCGGCCGCTAACTTCAAATGAAGTAACGAAATTTTGCATTACTTTAAAGAAAGATGAAGACTGCGATAATAGAAATAATGCGTTAGTGTGCGTGGCCGGTTTAGCGCAGGCGACAGTAGTCTTTAAGGTGGGAATGGACTTCTACAGCTGATTGTACATACCTATGTAATAATAAGCATAGTTCTTATTAAAATATAATCATCTCATAAACAATAATAGTGTAATACGTTTAGTGTCAATAAATGTTACGTCATGACCTTCAGCCGCAAGTTACAACCTACACATGCCGTGTATACCTTGGCAGATGTTGAAATAAAGAGAGTGTCAACCATTAGAGATGGGCGTGACATTTGACTGCGGTTTGACATTCCATGCACATATGTCTGCCCTGGCTTCTGAATCTTACAGACGCCTAGGTTTTGTCCTGCGCAATGCCCGCGAGTTCAACAATCCTATAGTCATCAAATTATTGTTTAACTGTCTGGTTAGAAGTAAATTAGGATTTGCTGCAGCCGTCTGGAATCCCCATGAATCCACATATGAATTGTTGATTGAGAAGGTTCAGAAAGCTTTCTTGCGTTTTTTATCTAAGAAGATATACGGATATTATCCACTTATGTATCCTACTCATTTCCTGCTGGGAATATTAGGATATAATTCCTTTCAGTTCGTAGAGCTAGGGATCAGATCCGTATAGCAATCAAGGTCTTGAGGGGCATGGTGGATTCTCCAGAGCTACAACACTTTGTGTACACTTTATGTGCCTGACAACTACCTGCGTCACAGGCCTTCTTGACGACATCGACTGTTTGCCACATCCCATTGCCGCACTGTGTCGCGCGCGCAAACCCCGTTGTGTCGAATGCGTGGTGCCCTAAACTTCTTAATGGAGGCAGTCCCGGAGTGTGATATTTATTTTTAATGACACACTCAGGGCTAAAAACGTCGTGGTGGCCTAGTGGTTAAAACACCAGCCTCTCAAGTATGTCTGCGCAGGTTCGATTCCAGGTCAGGCAAGTACCAATGTAACTTTTCTAAAGTTATATGTACTTTCTGAGTATATCTTGGACAACAATGACTGAAGGTGAAGGATGTAGGATATCTTGGTTCTAACACTTCAATAAAACGAATTATAGGCTTTATATAACTGTGTATATTATCAGCCAATTTAAAAATCGCTAGGAAGGTTATACGTCCGTCTATACAGAAGCGCAAACGATCAAGAGAGAGACTGATGTTGTAGGTAGTAGGGGTTTACTTATTTATTAAATAAGTACCCACAATATATCGATTATTACAGAATCGACTAAAGATTGATTTTTGTAAATAGATAAATCAAATAAATCAACAAAGGAAAACATCTTGACGAAACCTGGACTTTAAGTCTGAAATCGCCAACCCACATTGAGCAAGCGTGGTGATTATGCTTAATCCTTCTCTATATGAGAGACCTGTGCCCAGCAGTGGGACGATAAAAAGGTTGATGATGACTCAGGGCGATCATGTCATAATCGTCGCTGGAACGCGCTGTAGACTCGCCACTGTCCAAATTTGCTCCTGTAGTTTTTTTAATTTTACTGATTATTCAACCATTTGTCTTGGAAGTTTAAATGTGCCTTGAATGAACTCAGCTTTAACTTAATCGTAAAACGTTTAGCCTTCTCAAAACGTTAAATAGAAGCAAATTGAAACAATAACGGAATACTGTATAAAGTGCTTATCATCGTGACTTAAACGCGTGCGCAACGGACTTTAGTGGTTGAGTGCGGGGCTTAAGTGCTATTACGGTGTGAATTGCTTCTCTCGGTGTTGTCGTCAGTGCTACCAACATACTGCGAAGAAATCTGACGTAAACGTTCCAGATACATAAATAAAAATAACAAGGTTTTGAGCATTGGTTTGTTGTTGTTGGATTGTTTCTGTTTACGCTACGTCTGCGCGACTGAGGTTCTAACTGGCCCCCATTGACATTGACATTGGATCTCCATTCAATAGAAATGCCTAAAATGCAGCGAACTCCTCCAAAATCTCTTCCTCAATCGCCGAAAACCCCTAGACCAGGACAATCACAATCTGTTCCTGATATTGCCTCGGCTTCCAGAGATGACGCAAATGAGTCACATGTGAATGTGACCGTTAGAGGTAAGCGGCCGCGTATCGACGACTCGCCCAACAACTCAGTGAAGGCCCCGTCCTGTGCATGCATGCAGGAATGGAAAAATGAACTAATGCAGATGTTGACTAAATGGAAGACCGAATACGATCTTAAGCTGTCTACATGGAAGGCTGAACATGATTTAATGTTGTCCACCCTGCTTAAGGATGTCTCTGACGTCAAAATGCAGTGTGCCGCCATTCAAAAAACTACCAAAGACCTGGAAGTCAATATTAGGTCGACTAATGCTCAAAAAAAGGTTAGGGGGAAGGATCCGGAGAAACGTCATCAGGAGACTCGTAAGGAAGATCTCCAGTCACGCTCGGTACCATCCCAGCTGCTAACCGCCCCACCTAACCATATTGAGAAAGTGGGTGATCTCCTATTGTTAGCCCCAGAAGCTGAGCATGGAGAATTTCGGGAGAAAGAACTGCGGGATATACACCACCAAGATGAACCAGTAACATCAGGAACCCGTCCTGCTCCCAGGGCCCGTGTCTCCCTGCCGACGACTGCTACTACAGCAAGCGGTACAACGGGTCTCAGGGACTTGGATGCGCAATTGACCGAGGGGTGGACAGAAGTTGGACACAGGCGTTCCCGGCGTTCGTTCGGCAATGTTCTCCGTGGGACTGCGGCACCTGGCACCACTAATTTAGAGGCATCCGAAAGATGGAGATACCTTCACCTTTTTTACGTGAAGCAGGGCACTTCTGATAGCCAGGTACGTGACCACTTAATTACCATCTGTGGCACTAATGTATGCACGGTGGAAACTCTAAAATCCCGCGGAAGATACTCCTCCTTCAAGTTGGGTGTGCCTTCGAGATTGGCTGAAAGCGTAATGGCAGCTCAAAACTGGGCAGAAGATATTTGCGTGAAACCATGGCGCCGTAATTTTCGTGCCCAAAGTAACGAGACTCCGTGAGCGTTTGACCGTTCCTGCCTTACCTGCCTCTACTGATCGCAATGTATATCTGCGTTTGTTATACCAGAATGTGCGTGGGCTTAAAACCAAACTACCTACATGGAGATCAAGCCTGTTACTCTCAGAGCATGATGTAATAGCCGTAACGGAGACAAATTTGGACTCCTCAGTTGAGGACTCTGAAATAGCAACCGGCGATTGGAGAATTCTGCGTAGAGACAGAGTAACACTGGGTGGCGGCGTATTGCTTGCTGTGCGGCAGGGCGTTACTTTGAAAAGAAGGCATGATTTCGAGACCGACCGTGGCGAAGATTTATGGGCTACAATTTCAACCTACGGCTCTAACACATCTGTTTGTGTTGTCTACATAAAGCCCACAGCAACGGACGATGAATACATGACGTGGTTCTGTAAAGTTGAGAGTATCATCCCCAATTTGAAAGGAACCATAATAATTTTAGGCGACCTGAACTTAAGAAGTGCGTCTGTGAATGTTAATAATTATTACTGTTATTTTTTAAGCTTTTGTAGTCTGACTGAGATGAATGAAGTGGTGAATATGCGTGGGAGTAAGTTAGATGTAGTGTTGGTTCGGGAGGGCACCGAAGTAAACTGCGAACATGTCAAAGGTACAGAGCTGGTTCCAATCGACTTGTATCACCCCCCGTTAGATATTACGATTACCATCGCATCGCACTGGGAGAGTGAGAAACTGGACCCCAGCAACATTGATCGTAGAAGGGACTGGAATTTTGAAAAAGGAGACTATGCACATCTCAGCAATCTAATTCGTTCTGCTCCATGGCAAGACGTTCTTCAGTGCAATGACGCAGCCTCAGCTGCTGGTGAGTTTTACCGAATAATTTATGAATTATTTGACTCTTCCATTCCTAAGAAGAAAAGAATGACTGCGGGAAATAGACGGTATCCAGTTTGGTTTAACAAGGACATTATAAACGATACGCAGCGCAAAATCAAACTACATCATAAATTTAAAGTTTCACGCTGTGATCTCATATACGCAGAGTTCAGTGCTCTGCGGCAAGATCTTAAAGTAAGAACTCGGGACGCTTACAGATTATTTTGCAATACACTAGAAAATAATATAAGAAAAAGACCCCGACAGTTCTGGCAACATATTTCAAGCCTGCGATCGAAGGGCGGCTTTGAACCTAACATGGTATACAATGGTCGGACTTGTTCGGGTATCAAAGCGGCTGAGGCATTTGCTCAGTATTTTTCTAGCGTGTTTTTACTTGACACACCTGAATTGGATCCTACGAAATTTGATGCCAGTAGTGAGGGAGATAGCATTTCTCTTCCCGTTTTAACCCCACGGGACGTAATTGAGGCGATTGCTAAACTCAAACCCTGTAGCTCGGTGGGCCCTGACAACATTCCCGCTTTTGTCCTTAAAGGATGTCAGAACATCTTGGCGGCCCCTCTATGTCATGTGTTTAACCTAGCCCTTCAGTCCGGTGTATATCCTGAGCAGTTAAAGACTTCGCGGGTCATTCCTATCCCTAAAACCAAAGATAAAACGTTAGTAGAGGAACACAGACCTATCGCTATCCTACCAACCATTGCCAAGGTCTTCGAGTATATACTCCACGCCTTCATTTACAAAAGCGTAAATATGACTTTATCCGATGCCCAACACGGTTTTCGACCGGGTCGCTCTGTAAATTCGAATTTATTGATTCACGTAGAATACATATCCCGTGTCTTGGACATAGGTGGGCAGGTTGACGCTCTGTATTTTGATTTTCGGAAAGCGTTCGACAGAGTGGATAATGATGTGCTTTTAAATAAACTGGGAAACATCGGCTTCTCTTCCGGTCTCCTTAACTTTTTCTCAGACTACCTGCGTGATCGCAAGCAGTTTGTAAGACATGGCTGTTTCGAGTCCAAGCCTTATAATACACCCTCGGGAGTAAGTCAGGGATCTGTGCTGGGCCCGCTTCTTTTTCTAATTATGATTAATGACCTTATAACTAACGTTAAGAGTGCCAAATGCCTGCTATATGCCGACGACCTTAAGCTAGTCGCACAAATCCGAACTGACGAAGACTGCAAACTTCTACAAAGGGACATTGATGCCATCTATGAGTGGAGTATTGCGAACAAGTTACTTTTTAATACTAGTAAGTGCTATGTTATGACTTACGGCAGGGGATTACGGCCAGTTCATTATAACTATACTTTGGGTAGTGAAGTAATTACTCGTGTTACCAAAATCAAAGATTTAGGAGTAACTTTCGACCGCTGTTTGACTTTTGGGGACCACGTTTCTACTCTTGCAAGGGAGTCTTTCAGGCGCTTGGGATTTGTTTTGCGAAATGTACGTGACTTTCGTAAACCTAATGTCGTTAAGTTGTTGTACACTTCTCTTGTTCGAAGCAAACTCGAATCTAGTGCCTGTATCTGGCACCCCTATAACGCAACCCAAACACTAATGCTGGAAAAGGTACAGAAAATTTTCCTTAGATACCTCTTCCAGAGGTTATATCATTTTTTCCCCTTTATGTACCCCACCGACTATCTCTTAGGGATGTTGGGATTTAACTCTTTAGAAGTGAGAAGAGGCTTTGACCAGCTTACCGTAGCTTGTAAGACATTACGGGGACTTATAGACTGCCCAGAGCTCCATGGTTTTTTTTCTGCCGACTATTTATGCCTGACAAATATGTCGGACATCGTCAAAGCCGCAGGCACAATCTTTTTGCCCAACTCCCCGCAAAAACGGTAGCCAGAGCTGAATCCCCGGTCTGTCGTACCCTAAAAGTGCTGAATGCCCTTCTGATGGCTAACCCTGAATGTGATGTGTTTGCGGATGAATGGAAGAAACTTATGCGTGTATGTTTGGTCTTCTGTGAAAGAAAGTATGCGAGAGAGTCCACTATTCCATGTTAGTTTTAGTGGTAGTTTTTAAGTTAATTATTGTATTTGTTTGTCTCTATGTTAGTTAATGTAATTGGTTTTGTACCGTTTTAGCTAACTATAAAATAAAAAAAAAAAAATAAAAAAAAAAATGTCTGATTGTGTAATGTTCTGCGATAGATATGTTTGTTTGTATATAATTTATATGTTGTAATAATTTTTTCGATTTTATTTTAGGTAGGTATTTTATTTTAATTTCCAAAGTTAATTATTATGTCTGATCTCTAATTAGTTATTTTTTCTTGAATAATGTTTGCTCGTGTAATATGTTTAATTTCTCTGTAATATGTTTTGTAATATGTAATATGTTTTATTTTTCTTTATCTTTATTAGTTTTATGTATATTTTTATGTGTATACCTTAATTACTGTCATTGGCGCAAGCCGTTGTAATTGATTATAAATAAATAAATAAAATAATATTTCATTATTTCATTCCCATTTCGGTAAAACTAATAAAAAGTAAACGCAATCATTGATATAATATTAAACTAAGGTAGATATATCACGAGCGCACTGAAAATGAAGCGTACAAAAGAAGGTAAGTCCAGTATCTCGCTTTAGTCACTCTTGATACTCTCGTTCCGTACGCGCGTCTTTCCTCGGTGGCTAAGAAAATCTTTTCCGCATTCAAAATGGCGTTTTGTGTAATGCGTAAATGCACGAATTATTTTAGAAAAACCAACAAAAGTAATGGAATCACTTAACATAAGTAAATATTTCAAAATATTTAGATAAATAATATAGTTTCGATTATTTTGTCAACAAATGATGCTTAGGTTGCCATAGTAAGTAAAAAAAGAGAGAGCTAATTGGATTTCTTGCGAGTGTGAAAAAGACACGAAGGCATTAGACATAGATTAGTTGCACAGAAGCGATAATGTTTATGGTGACTTTTATACCTACAATTATAGTTCTGTTTGATATTATTTATGAAAATCTTATTGCAACAGTTAAGTAAAACATTTATAAAATTACGTGTTTATTTTGCGTTGCTAAGTTATAGAGTCAAATGACATGAAATTATATAATAAAAAGTTAAAAAACTAAAACCCAACTACGACAAAAAACGACGCTGAAAAAGTATAAAACAAGATTTTCAGAATACTGAACTGAACAAAGTTGCTAATATAGATAAATTTTCATGTTTGGAAAACCGCAGTCACACGTTATGAAAGTGCTACGGTAGGTATATGTAACGTGTGACTACGCCCTTCCAAACATGAAAATTTATCTCTAAATAGTGAATATTGCATACTTCAGAATAGTATCGTAAGACATTATTGTCAATTTACAACGAAGGCATCTTGGTAGAGTCTAGTCCATTTACTTGCAACTATATTAGCAACTTTGTTCAGTTCAGTATTCTGAAAATCTTGTTTTATACTTTTTCAGCGTCGTTTTTTGTCGTAGTTGGGTTTTAGTTTTTTAACTTTTTATTATTTGTACTATTTTGGTGTTAAAGTGTATTTGTGGCGCATAATATTAATAAAAGTAAATTGACGAACTAAAAACTAGGTAGTTAACATACGACATCTCTTTTGACTTATGTATCGGCGTATAGTAATATGTAGAGATGTCCTATTTTACTATTTCGTAGCGCTTGGAGCGTAGCGCGTATAGCAACGGTTTCCCCATATGAAGCTGCCGGTTTTTCGTAGTAGCGACGCACATTTGCGTCGATGGCACCGAATGGGTCATGAATTAGTGGATGAGGCCGTTAGTATAAATAGATTGGATGTTTTTCTAACGGTGGTAGGCCATAACATCGGCTGCCGGCAGAAGTTACCACCCACCAGACAAAGTCTTGCCGCCAAGCGATTCGTCGTGTTCCAGCATGATGTCTGGTGAAGCCGTACGGAGGACGCGTCTGAGCACTTTGTGTTGCGTTGTGTGGCGAGTACGATGCGCCAAATGTTGTTGTGTCGGGAGTTTGGCCGTGGAGAGTCTCCAGATCAATCTCCCTCTGGCGCAGCATGGTTGGTCGTGTTGGTCTTGGATTTAACATTGCATCACCTGGCTCAACTGCCGTCATCCTTGCTATTCCTAAGTTTTTTAAGACCGTACCCTCACCAAATGACCTTGCGCATTTGCTCCCTCTTCACCGCGCCCCACCTCTACAATACTTCGTAAAATTTTACTAGCGCCGTCTGGCGGACGTAGTACTAACAAATACAAGTTAGAAACATAGACCACAGAAGTAACAGACATAGCACTTTTATTTATGTTTATTGGTGCGCCCAAATACTTTTGGTTATTATGTACTCAAACAAATGTTGACGATACTTCATAATAAAAATTCTGCGGTGTTTATTTTTTAACCGACTTCAGAAAAAGGTGGTTCTCAGTTCGATTTATTGTCGCTGTTAACTTTATGGTTAATGAACCTATTTTGACCATTCTTTTTTTATATGAAGGGATATGCTGCCTATGTAATCCCATTGTTACCACGTCAGTGTCGATAATGGAAATTCTGAGAAATTTAGGCCAATTATCGAAAATTGTAGGCACGCTTCGGGTGACAACTTGATACTCGTGTTTATATCGGATGATACTATAAAACCGTGAAGATTTGGGCCTGACCTGATGATGGAGATGACAGAATATCAAGGGAATCCACATCGGAAGCAACTGTCGCGTGTTTGGGCTTATTTAATGTGTATTGATTAGATCTTTATAACTAAATATGTTATGACTGTAACTTCAGGGTTGGAAGTTAGTTTTGTAGATTGAAAGTTAGCTAAGTCAGATGGACAAAGGGATAGAAAAACAATATAATAAAGTTTAATTTATCATTATTTATTATTTTAAGGGAAAACGTAATCAGGGTCAAATAAATTTCTGCAGAACTGACCTTCAAAAAAAAAATTCATGTTTTTTTTTGGGACTAGGCAAGACTGTGAAATTATATTATTATTCTCATTTAATAAAACAAATACGTAAATTGTAAAAAATAAAACTATCGTATATCAAAATAAATAACAAATACATATACTATAATATTATTTACGCAAAGCTTCCTTTCGCAGAAAAATAATAAACATCCGACTAATACAATATCCGATCAGACTGGACGTTGACGGCAGCATATTTGGAAAAGGCCTGCAAGCAAACGACCTATTTCGTTTGCTTTAATTCCTTTAAGACCACAATGAAAGTATGAGCATTTCTAGAAATAACGCGATGAAATAACACAACTTAAATTCAGTCTCTTGATTTTAATTGATTTTTGCATAAGCATGACGAGTAGGTAGTGTTTGTACTATGTTAAAGTAGAGTGTTGTAAATTGTTGAGGAATTCCCTCGACTGTCTATGGTTTTCATCATCTGAAGTAATTCAGACTTTAATTTTTACCCATATGGGTGCAAATTTCTCATCAATATAAATGAATTAAGTCCAACCACAAAGCAGCTACTGTAAACCTTTGAGGAGTTCCCTTAACTGGCCTTTGTCTTCAACATCAGAGCTTTAATGATAATCACAACTCATTTAGGTGTAAAGTTCTTATCAATACAAATTTATTAAGCACAAACACGAAGCAGCTGATGTGAATCGTTAAGGAGTTCCCTCGGCTGTCTCCCGGCTCCATCATCAACTCCGAACTTTACTAAATTGCAGTGCGTTAAAACACTTAATGAAAAGACTTAGAAAAGCCCTAGACGCCCCTTTGATTTTTTAAATTTCTTCTAGATTTACCTAGTCTTCCATCATCAGACCCTAATTTCCTAAACATGAGACTACCTTGAAAATATCGTCTTTCTAATAAAACAAAAACATGTGGCACTCGGGGCTGCCGCGGTAAAGCTATTTTATACTAGCGGCCGCCAGCGACTTCGTTCGCGTTGAGTTAGTAATGCTCTGCTCCTATTAGTCGCAGCGTGATGTTTTATAGCCTTAAGCCTTTCTGGATTAATGAGCTATCCAACGCAAAAAGAATTTTTCAAATCGGACCCGCAGTGCCTGAGATTAGCGCGTTCAAACAAACTATTCAGCTTTATATATTAGTACTAGCTTTCCGCCCGCGGCTTCGCCCGCGTGGAATTGGGTTATATCACGTTTTTTAGATTTCCCATGGGAATAAAACTAATTAAATGACGATTGATCAGTTTTGAAGGATTGATCGTAGAAGGGTGAAAATTTAGGATTGTATGTATTTTGTATGTTGTAAAAAAATAGAAACTAAAAATGTTGTGTAAAAATAAAAAAACAAATAGGGGTGGACTACCCCTAACATTTAGGGGGATGAAAAACAGATGTTGGCCGATTCTCAGACCTACTCAATACGCTCACAAAATTTCATGAGAATCGGTCAAGCCGTTTCGGAGGAGTCTAAGAACGAAAACTGTGACACGAGAATTTTATATATAAGATAGATGTTCGCTAGTACCAAATTTTGTATGGAGAAACGCATGGTACTATACATTGAATCTGCGCTCACGCGCAGGGCTGCAGATCTGCATGAATATGCAGATAAAAAACGCAATCCTGCGCGTGGCTGCGGGGTAAATCGCAAAGGTGTGCACACTGAATTCCGCAGTATGTAGTTAGTAGGAAATTTTTTATTAGTTATTTCTGACAGAGTATTTTTTTTATTTTTCCAATTAACGTATATATTTGTATAAATATGTATTTTCTTTTTTGTAGTTTATTTATTTTTTACCAGTGACGTCATTGAAGGAGTGCGAAAAATGGTGGCGATTTGGCGACTAAACTATATTTGATGTTTTATTTTTGACTTTGATAAAGAAATAGAAGCTATGCCACAGCTTATAATTGACGTCATTTTCGTGATCAGCGCCCCGAAAACCCGTCACGATACCCAAGTCAAAATATCATGAAATTTAATTTCAGCCACCTTGGATTTCAAAAATGACGTCATTTTCGTGATTAGCACCCGCGAAAACCCCTTTCACGACACCCATGTCAAAATATCATAAAATTAGTGTCAGCCATCTTGGATTTCAAAAATGACGTCATTTTCGTGATCTGCACCCCGAAAACCCCCGTCACGACACCCATGTCAAAATATCATAAAATTGGTGTCGGCCATCTTGGATTTCCAAAATGACGTCATTTTCGTGATTAGCACCCACAAAAACCCCTTTCACGACACCCATGTCAAAATATCATAAAATTGGTGTCGGCCATCTTGAATTTCCAAAATGACGTCATTTTCGTGATTAGCACCCACAAAAACCCCTTTCACGACACCCATGTCAAAATATCATAAAATTGGTGTCAGCCATCTTGGATTTCAAAAATTACGTCTTAATCGTGATCTGCACTCCCGAAAACCCCTATCACGACACCCATGTCGAAATACCCAAAAATTCATCGAAATACCAAATTTTAGGCGAAGTTATCCGCAAACAAACATAAAAATAAAAACTTTTTACAAAAAAAACAACCGACTTCAAAAACCACTACAAAGTAAAAAATAACTAATTTCGGAAGTTGGTTTTAGACACCGACTTCCGAAATTAGTTATTTTTCACTTTACATAGTGGTTTTTGGAAGACGGTTGTTTTTTTGTACAAAAGCTTTTATTTTACATTTTTTAGTTGTTAAAAGTACTATGTATTCAGTTGCATCCGGTCAGACTGGAAGCTGACGCAAATATAGTTGGGAAACGACGTGCTTTTGTTTACTTTAATTTTTACTCGAAGTACCTATTCCCTCAACTGCCTATGGTCTTCATCATTAAATTTACTGTAGACTATTATTTTAACCTAATCGGAGTAAAGGTCTTATTAATATAAATGAATGAAGTCCAACCACAAAGTAGCTACTGGAAACCGTTGAGGAGTTCTCGGAACTGGCCTTTGTCTTCATCATTAGAGCTCTTATGAGAGTCGCAACCCATCTAGGTGTAAAGTTCTTATCAATACAAATTAATCGAGCCCAACCACAAGGTAGCTGCTGTCAATTGTTGAGGAGTTCCTTCGACTGTCTCCCGGCTCCATCATCAGATCTACTCCAGACCTTTATTAAATTGTAGTGCTTTAAAATATTTAATGAAAATGCTAAGAAATGCACTAGTCCCCCCCAATTTTTGAAAGTTCCGCTTGTTTTCTCTGGACTTCCACCATCAAACCCTGATATCCTTATCATGGGACCACCTTGGGAACGTCTTCTTTACAACAGAAAAAGAATTATCAAAATCGGTTTATAAATGACGAAGTTATGCGCGAACAAACATAAAAAAACATATACGGTCGAATTGAGTAACCTCCTCTTCTTTGAAGTTGGTTAAAAATTGAACATAAAAAACATATAATTGAGCAACCTCCTCCTTTTTGAAATCGGTTAAAAAAACGAACACCAAAATAAACATCAATAACAGAGACACTCTAAGATAGTATTATACTCTATGCGACATGCGGTGCGTGAGCGAGCAAGCAGATGCTTTCTCGCTCACGCGCCGCCCGCTTATGCTAGCGGAGCGCGCGATGACGAACGACACGGGTTCCCCCTTCGAGAGCTTGTGGCATACTGAATCTCAATAGCCCGGGCAACAGAAATGATGGCGAATGCGCTCAGATTATTGAATAAAATTTTGATTTTGGTCGTTTTAAAAAAAATATTTCTACAATAATGTTCGTCATGAAATTACCTATCCATTGGTGTAAGAACTCAATCTAAATAATGCTTACTTTCCGAGGAGATGCACGTTTACGATAATTATTTCTCTTGTCAGTAGTTTCGTTGTGAAGGTATTATTTAAACATTATACTTAGTAAAATAAAAAAAAATCTACAATTTTGGAGCCAAGATTATGGAGAAAATTTATGTATTTTTAGTAAGTTGATATTTCTTTTGGATAAAGAGTAGATAGCTCCGAAAAACTACACAAAAACGGCTTGCGCTGTGTTTTTCCCTGGGAACCACCTTTCACGCTTAATAAACTAGTGCGCAGGCATCAAGGATTGCGTCACTGCTTACCATCAGGCGGGATTGCAGTCAAGCGCTAGTTTATAATTATTTAAAAAAAAAAACTTATATTAAGAGGACCTGGGAAGATTTCTTAATCTATCTAATTCTGCTAACGATCGACTGTCATGTGGATTTTTAAGTAATTTATTATGATCCAAGGCACTTATAAATAATCCCTCTATGGTTTTAACTCTACTGAGAGCGACATAGGCCTGTCTTTTAGCAAACAATGACTTTCCTAGATCTGTAACTTTATCTAGAGTACAACCTTGTAATTTATGTACAGTACAACCCCAAGAAAGAATCAGCGGGAGCATTTTACGCGGAATTTGCCCAGAACCCCTCAAGCCGTCAAATTCAGTGAGGCAAGGCTCGATTTTGATAAGTCCGTTAGTATCTGCTTTTATGGATGCGTCGTCAAATTGTATGAGAACAGCGCTTGGCTGTTCTCCTGTTCCAACTGATCGCGCTGAAGAGCAGGCCATTCGAAGGCCTTCACCACTCCCATCGCTCCGTTTACCAAACCCTGGTTTTCATTCAAATTTCTACGAAGCATTACTAGGGATTATGTACAAACATAAAGTACTCGTGAAGCTCTTTCAGATGATACCAAATACGGTATATTTATTTTAATAGTAAAGAAGCTATCTATGAACGAAAAGATGTGAATTATATGCAATCAGCCCATGAATACAGGTAAAGTCACAAGCAAATGCTAGTAATATATATATATTCAAAATGTACAAATAAAGCTCTTTCAAATGATACCAAACACGGCATATTTATCTTAACTTTATTTTTTTACTCTGTATATTTTGTCCGCTAGAGGGCGCCACATTAGATTTTGTGAAACTCCATATAGCCTATAACCAGCAGACAATTAAGACGCTTCTAATGATATGTCATTTATCGAATTCGAATAAGTAGTTTAGAAGTTACGAGGGAACAGATGAACATACATACATACATACATACATAGCCTGTCAAAATCATAATCCTCCTTTTGCTTTGCCGTAGTCGGCTAAAAATGGGAAAGTGTGAGTCGATATTAAATGAACATGAAGTTTTTTTTTATATACATTATAAACAAGCACTTGACCGCAATCCATGGTGGTAAAGCGCACTAGTTTATTAAGAGCCTATTCACTCTAGCCTTGAAGACACTTAAATTGTAGTCCGACGAAAACACCGCCGCTGGTAAACTGTTCCAGTCCCTCGATGTACGCGGTATAAAGGAGGAGGCGAAACGCTTAGTCCGGATCGTAGTGGTGTTAATAACATAAGGGTGGAAACTTGCCGTACGACGGGTCGTCCGATGGTGGAACGGAGATGGGGCATTTAATCATGCAATTTCCTCGCACACTCCCAAATAGATAATAATATAAATAAATATTTCCTACGCTCACACCAATTAGCCTAGCATTTAGAAATATATACACAATGTTTGCATTATGATTTACATTTGAAAAATTAAAATATTATTTGAAATATAGTAAGTATAGATTAAACCGAATTAATTTCACTAATTACAATGGTTTATAATTGTTTATTTTATTGCATTAGGTTTCCTTTGATCAAAGTCACAAAATATTAAATACATTTTAATCAAGTATTACAAAACTTCAATGACAAGCATTAAAGTTTTGTAATACTTAATTCAAGTGTAAAACTTTTCATAAAAAAATATATGCACCTATCGAGCACCTACTACACTACCACCTATGAAATTACCAGTTACCGTTAACTCTGTTATATTTCCTATCTGTATTTTTTGTTATTCTTTGGCCACCTTGTTGCTGTTTCCATTGAATAGCAAACGACACACACTACCTAGCCATCTTTTTCTTCTCTATGCTTTAGATTGCGCCCCATCTCACTCACACTCTATCAACGTATGAAATGTACACAGAATAAAAAAATTGCATGTGTGTGGTGCTGCTCCGAACGGCACATTTATTTTGGTTAGTTTGTAAGAACATATCATATCTGTTAATATTACATATCATTGAACGTAATAAATAATCGATACAAAATACTTAATAGTGACACATCTAACTAACTCATGCGGCATGTTCCTGGAATTTACGTAATCGGCGATATTGTTAATTTAGTATGACTTTAATTTCATTGCTGCTGTTAGCAGTTTTCATAGTAAACATGAACAAGCTAAGTATCAATGGTTATTGATGTGAAAAAAAAATCGTTTTCTATGATAATCGTAGTAGGGGTGATGAAAATAATAAAATTGTGTACATTTATTAAAAACGACATTATTTCAAAAACTAAGTACTTACTTACATATGAAATGTTATTCCTTTATTTGTATAGTTACAAGTTTTGGAAGAGTTTTCGCAGTTGGATACGCTGCAAATCACCATGTTTATCGCTCTGCGTCCAAAACAACACAAATAACCGCAACAAACGCTTCACGCGCTCTTGTGTATCACAAAACACATGCACGGCGACAAGGTCACGCGTCTTTGCGACTTCTAGTGACTTGTTATTACGATTTCTGTGGTACCTACCAACCTTAAGAAATTTAATTCGCGAATGTGAAAACTAAGTATTAATTACATTTAAATATTTTCATTTAACATCATCATAAAGACAATCTATGCAGCCTGCGGATAATGACTGCGTCGTCGATGTTAGTGTCGGTGTCTGGGAATTGACTTGGGAATCATTTTGCTGCCCGTGTCTTTAACCTGGGTAGGCGTTTTGCAACGGTAACAGACATCCACGCGAGCGGAGCTGCGGGCGACCGCTATGTAGGTAGTATAAAACAAAGTCGCTTTATCTGTCCCTATACCTATCCCTATACAATATGTAAAGAAAACCCTGTCCGATCCGTGAAGGTATTGTTAGGTATCGTTAACTGATTCTAATAATGCCTACAAAGCTGGGCTAAACTTAAAAAAAAATCCCCCAAAAAAATAAATATTATTTCGAAAAAGCGTGGTAACTTAATGCATGTGCGGTAGACAACCCGATAGCCCCGCCCCCGGGGCTGAAGGGGGGCGGGGCATGCGGCACGTGGTCGCATCGCTATTCGCTCCGTCACAAATGGTGTTGTCAGTTTTTTAAAAATGACCAAATTTCGGGGAAATTGGAATTAATACCCGGGAAAAAAAGATTATTTCAAAATTCATTATTATTGTTACTGTGATGATTATGTAAAATTTTATATTATATTTGGTCAAGTGTTTACCTAACCTATATTATCCTTATGGGTCGGACAGGGTTTTCTTTACATATTGTATATGCTTAAATCTTTAAAACTATGCAACTGATAATGATGCGATTTTTTAAACAGATAAGAGTGATTCAAGAGAAAGTATATATATAATACATGTACGCCTGCGAAGCCGGGGGGAATCGCTAGTTTTCTAACATAGCTAATATTATAACGTCTATAAAATTCCATAATTTATTTCGTTTAGTAACGGTTTTACTTTAGAGGTGCGACGTATGTAGTGTATAATGTGTGCATAATGACGGGCGTTAGTCTTGCGAATGTAGGCGAATGGTTCTCACAGAGCGACGTCAGGCTGACAGTGCTCTATGAGATCATAGCACCAGCCGAATGGGGCTCGACATCTCGTACCTACACGGTTGAGGCACAGTAAACAGAACAGTAGTGTGTCTAAGGCCGCCCCCCGAGTTATTTGCCTACTCTTGCGTTGATGCCCAGGGTTGTCTATTTAGCTTTATGTCCCATTTAGCTAAAAGTAAAAATGGTGGTAACCTTAAGCGTTAGTCGGTCACATCTTACTATAATTTTATTGGGTTAATATTATGATTAAGACGCCATATTTGTATCAAACAATACGTAAGACAATAGAAAAAAAAATAGTAATTTGCAGTAGTTGGTAATACGTTTACCTAAACGATATTTCGTACTCAATCCTCTGTTTTATAAGAAAACTAGGCTTTTTAAAATAAACTTTAGCGCTAAACATAGGATTCAGGAAGTAAATTTGGGAATACATTTATATGGAAAAATGCGACTCGGGTACGAGCAAAGAAACTGTGAAATAAACAATACAAATATTTTCTAATAAGATTTAAGTATAAGTAGGCACTTATTATACCGCCAATTTTCATTGTCAATTGTGCAAAAAGTCTTGTGGAGCCAGTATGCATGTTGATTCAACGGTCTTTGAGAGAGGGTGTTGTCCCGAAAATATGGAAATGAGCATTCATCACCCCTATCTTTAAAAAGGGCAATAGGTCAAAAATAGAAAATTACCGTCCCATATCTAAACTAAGCTTTTTCTCTAAGGTTCTGGAACGAGTGGTACACACGGAAGTTTATTCCGCCTTGCAGCGCTGTTTTGGCGATGAACAACATGGTTTCCTCAGAAAACGGTCAACTGCCTCCAATTTCGTATTGTCCAACGAATTCATAACCTTTGGGATGGATAATCGTTGCCAGGTCGATGTTATCTACACGGACTACAGCAAGAGCTTCGACCGAATAGATCACCGTGTGCTTCTTCAGAAACTTTTAGCTGCAGGAATACACGGTGACCTGTTTCGCTGGTTGGCAGGCTGTCGTTCTGCGTGGGTACACGTCCGGTTGGAAAAGTATCCCATCGGGCGTGCCTCAAGGCTCGATTTTGGGACCGTTGCTGTTCACAATATTTATCTCGGACATAAAGAACTGCTTTACTAATTCAAGTATTTTACTATACGCAGATGACATGAAGATTCTTAAATCTATACGTACATTAACTGATACTGGGCTACTTCAGTCTGATCTTGACAAATTCGTTTTATACTGCAAAACCAACAAGTTACAACTTAATATATCCAAATGTTTTCACGTAGTCTACACGCGTCGAATAACTGCTATCGGTTCGGGGTATGCTCTGGATGGTACGTACATAAGTAAGACAGATAGTGTCAGGGATCTTGGTGTAGTACATGACAGCAAATTACTTTTTGACGATCACATAGAAACCATTGTCAAAAAGGCTTTCAAGGCCATGGGTTTCTTTACCAGAGCTTGCTCTAACTTTAGGTCTCTGAAACCAATAAACGTCCTCTACTGTTCGCTTGTGCGTAGCCATCTCGAGTACGCTTCCCAAGTCTGGAATCCCCAATACGAGAGTTACAAATCACGTGTTGAATCCGTTCAGAAAAAGTTTTTGCGCTACTTAGATTTTAAGGCGGGGCATTTCTCGTTAGACTATGAACACCGTTGCAAGCGATATCATTACTTGCCATTGAGCATACGACGTAATATTGCTGACATATGTTTTTGGCTGCTCAGTAAAATACTTATTCGTACCAATCAAAACAACCTACGCAAACGACCTCTGTTGCAGGCGCATCAACTAATTACAGACGCAATTTTGAAACTATTTTTTTTCCCGCGAATTTACGCTCACTTCCCCAAAATTTGGTAGGTATTTAAAAAAAAATGACAACACCATTTTAGGCGGTATAATTGTCGGCTTTACCTTTTATTGTTTTGTTAGATTCTTTATTTGTTTGGCGGCGTCGCGCGTGAGCTTTGTCGGCGACATAAAAGAAATAATTAGTGATGCAGTAATTTTTGCATAATAGCGTTTTTTTATCGCTATTAATCGAAACTTGCATCTGGTTGAATGATTTGTTAAAAACACAGATTATCTAAATGGTGAAAGTACTTTTGTTTGTTTATCGATTAATTACTAATAACATTAATATAACACAAGTATTAGTAAACAGAAACGAGAAGGACTTATGAAACACAATTTTAGTAAAGTTTTACAAATATTTTAAATATCAATATCATCGATATTGAGACAGAAATTGAAATTAAAACTTTGGCATGAATTTCATTTACAGCAGTGTACCTAACCAATTTGAGTTTTGTAAAAGTTCTAAACAATTCCATGCGATGTTGAATCGAGAATGAGAAACTACAATACTAAATCGATAACAAAAATAGACATCGAAAATCAATATTTTGATTACTTACACATCCCTATTTACTCAAAGGATGCCGCGAGGCCAGCCGCGTAGGTATATTTTATAAAATAAAAAACATTTTTACTTTAAATTATCAGTTGCGCGTAAACATTGCGTCCGTGTACACTATTCGTGTAATGTGTGATCATGTCGTGTTTTAATGTAGAGTAATGTAACATGCTGAGTTGTGATCAGGTGATTGTGGTCAATGTGGTTCCAGCATGACGGTGCGTCACGATATTTTTGCTGACCTGTACGTGAGTACCTCCATTATCAGTTGGGCGAGCAGTGGATGTGTAAGGGTGGACCAACTGTGGCCAGCGCGGATTTGACACCACTTGATTTTTGTTTGTGTGGATGTCCGTGCTAACATCGTGCAACGGTGCCAGCTGGGCCTGTATCGTTCTTAGTGAACGAAATATGGAACAACATCTTCGCCAGAGCCATTATGCTCATCGAATGAAATGATACATTCGGAGAGTCAGACGACCTTCCTACTTAAATAAAAGTTGTTTTTACGAGCTGCCTAAGTACCATTGTTTCTTTCGAGACTCGATAAACGTGGATAAACTACCTATACCTACGTGCATGAGGTCAACTGAGGTTATTACCTGTGCCTATGTTGCCATGAAATTACCTATTTATTTTAATTAAGTTATTTATTTTTAGGGGGAATTTTTTTTAAGTTTAGCCAGGTTTTGTAGGCATTAGTAGAATCAGTTATCGATACCTAACAATACCTTCACGGGTCGGACAGGGTTTTCTTAACATATTGTCACGTAGCATTCAAATCAGGCAGGGCAAACATCGATAGTTGGTTATGTAAAATTGGTTGGTGAAAATTTCCATTAGCTACGTTCAAGACAAGTATTGTTACCTCTTTGTGTAGTTTCAACACCGAGGGCGGTGTACGGTTTTCTGCTTACGCAGAAAACCTTTCCGTGGGAAAGGGGGCATTGTCACGTAGCAAAATTAGCGGCAGGCGAAATCTCTTGGACACGGGCTAAACTCGTGTCACATATGTTGCATCAAGCCGAGAGATGGCGTTGCGCAAAAGTACGGTCGATAATATATTAAATAAATTCAAATAAAGAACGACCGGGTTAAATAAAATAAAAAAGGAAATTTTGGCTGATAATTCTATTTGGCTCTTTTTGGCGGGCCTAGGGCAGGAACCCGTGTGGAGGCATCGCGTCCTGACTTGCCTCAGGTAGCCTTGATTCCGATTGGATCAGGCTTGTTTGGAGTAGAAGTGTGCTGAACCCTGGTGGTACGGCACGTCCAATTCCCTTTCGACGACGACTAGACAGGTATAAGCTGTCATAATTTCTTTGCTCCGGGTGTTCCTGAAATACCTAATCCCGCAGGCCGCGTTCAACCGTGCATTAACCTGAAACCCGTCAGTTAGTGAAGCCAAGGGTCCTTGTACCGTAAACCAGAAGCGTTAGTCAGGAGGGCTAATCAGAAACGTAGACTCCCTGTCCTTATTTATTTGTTTTGATGTATCTAGTGAGTGAGAGTGAGTTTAAAACAGGTTGCATGTAAATAGGCTATACTTATCAAATCTTGTAGATACATGTTGTGCACAACCTGAGATAACTTTTGTAACGACTGAGCTGTGGTCACAACGGTTCACCTCACGAATCCTTCATCAAGTGACCCTGAGCTTGCTGAATTGTCTCATGTGGATTCCCTGACCCGAGACGGAGTGAGTCAGGAAATCAACTAGGTAAGTTAGGAGATTGTTTTGTCATATATTTATGACACAGGGTAATTATAAAATAAATTTGTAATTGTATCCATTTATTGTTTTATTTAATGCTCCTAGCTACCAAGTATTTACATTTTTAAATTTACTGTAACTGCCGGGTAAGGGTGAAATTAGCCACCGAGCGCATTTATTGATCATATACAATATTGTAACGCTATGGCAAAACTCAAATTTTAAAAAAAATTCAAAATTCATATTCAAATTCACAGGGTTTTCTTAACATATTTGTTAAGAAAACCCTGTCCGACCCGTAAGGATAATAAAGGTTAGGTAAGCACATGACCAAATAAAATATGAAATTTTACATAATCATCATAGTAACAATACTAGTTAAATTTACTTTTTCTCCCGCGAACTTCCCCAAAATTAGGTATTTTTTTAAAATGTGACAACACCATTTTCGGCGGTATCATTGTTTGATTTTTTGTTGGATATTAAATGTATAAATTTATGCTCAATATTTGGCGGCTCCGTTTGTGATGCCGGCGCGCGGCAAGCTTGTCGGTGTCCTCAAAGAAAAAAATAGGTGAAACTAGGGATGTACTATTTTTTGCGTAATAACGTTTTTTTATCGCTATTAATCGAAACTTGTATCTGGTTCAATGATTTATTGTAAAAACACAGATTACCCAATGGTAAAAGTACTTTTGTTTGTTTATCGATTAATTAATAATAACATTATTATAACACAAGTATTAGTAAACAGAAACGTAAAAGACTTATCAAACACAATTTTAGTAAAGTTTTACAAATATTTTATCGGTCAATATCATCGATATTGAGACAGAAACTGAAATTAAAACTTTGGCATGATTTTCATTTACAGCAGTGTACCTAATTTGAGTTTTGTAAAAGTTCTAAACAATTCCATTCGATGTTGAATCGAGAATAAGAATGAGAAACTACAATACTAAATCGATACCAAAAATAGACGGGTATCAATCGATAAAAAAAACAATATTTTGATTACTGACACATCTCTACCAAAGCATGCCGCGAGGCCAGCCTCGTAGGTACCTATTTTCATAAAATAAAAAAAAAGTAAAACCCAACTACGACAAAAACAACGCTGAAAAATTATAAAACAAGATTTTCATAATACTGAACTGAACAAAGTTGCTAATGTAGTTGCAAGTAAATTGACACAGTAGACTCTACCAAGATGCCTTCGTTGTAAATTGACAATAATGTCATACAATACTATTCAGAAGTATGCAATATTCACCATGTAGAGATAAATTTTCATGTTTGGAAAGGCGTAGTCACACGTTGTCAAGGTGCTACGGTAGGTAGGTATATGTAACGTGTGACTACGCATTTCCAAACATGAAAATTTAAAAATGTAAATACACAATATTTGGCGGCTCCGTTTGTGATGCCGGCGCGCGGCAAGCTTGTCGGTGTAAATGCAATAATGTCATACAATACTATTCAGAAGTATGCAATATTCACTATGTTGAGAAAAAATGTTCATGTTATGCCTATAACTAGCGGACAATTAAGACGCTTCTAATGATATATCATTTGTAGAATTCTGATAAGTAGTTTGGAAGTTACGAGGGAACAGATGAACATACATACATACATACATACATACATAGCCTGTCAAAATCATAACCCTCCTTTTGCTTTGCCGTAGTCGGGTAAATAATTTTTACTTTAAATTTTTACTAAAAATCAGTTGCGCGTAAACATTGCTAGTGTAGACTATTCGTGTATTGTGTGATCATGTCGTTTTCTAACGTAGAGTAATGTAACATGCTGATGTAGGTAGTAACTGCAATTAGCTGTGTTGTGATCAGGTGTTAGACGATTTGGAAGTGGGTACTTATCGGTCAATGCACGAGGGTTCCAGTATGACGGTGCCTCACGATATTTTTGCCGACCTGTACGTGAGTACCTCCATTATCAGTTCGGCGAGCAGTGGATTGGTAGGGGCCAACTGTGGCCAGCGCGGATTTGACACCACTTAATTGTTATTTGTGTGCATGTCCGTGCTAATCTCGTGCGACGGTGCCAGGCCTGTATCGTTCTTAATGAACGAAATATGGAACATCTCCGCCACAGCCATTGTGCTCATCCAATGAAATGATACATTCGGAGAGTCAGACGACCTTCCTACTTAAAAAAAGTTCTTTTTTCGAGCTGCCTAAGTATCATTGTTTCTTTCGAGAGTCGATAAACGTGGACAAGCTACCTATACCTACAAGCATGAGGTCAACTGCGGTCATGACCTGTGCCTGTGTTGCCATGAAATTACCTATTTATTTTATTTATTTTTCAGGGGGTATTTTTTTAAGTTTAGCCAGGTTTTGCAGGCATTAGTAGAATCAGTTATCGATACCTAACAATACCTTCACGGGTCGGACAGGGTTTTCTTAACATATTGTATATGTGGAAGCTTGTAATTAGCATTTGTGTTGTAAATAATGAAGTTTATTGTAATATTAGTCTGTAAGCTTTCTGTAATAGTAAAATAAATAAATAAAATAAATAAATATATATTATATTTCTGGTTCAGTAACAATTATGAAGAATGTTAAGTCCGGGTTTGCGAAATCGTTATTGAGGCACCCGAAAACACTACAATATTTTTTTCCCCTTTTTGTAGTAATGATACTCGTAATAATTAATATTATGGTAAGTGGCCGGCGAGAGTTGACGAACGCGAGCGGTCATGTAACTTACGCACGTGCTCACAGTCACGCGGCACAGCCCGTACTGCTCCCTCGTTATCAGTGTTGCCAGAAGGCAAAGTCTGTAGAACACTAAAAGCGGTGAGAATTGCACTAGATCAGCGTTTTTTTCGACTTCAAAGCACTAAAATTGGCAAAGATTTGAAAAGAATAACATATAAAATTCGAAATTCGTTTTTAATGTATTTTGATACCTATCTACGACATTAAATCAATCAACTTACAATTGTGTTGTACTTAAAAACTTAAAAAAAAACCTTGTCCTTACGGACCAGCCAAGCTCGAATCTTTTTTTATATATATCTCTGAGGATCCAATCATTTTTACAGCCTCACTTGGCTGTTCATACTTGTAGCATGTGCTGTTCATAGCAGTCAGCTGCGTGCGAATTATAAGGATTGCATTGATTGTTTCTAAATACACATATCGTAACCTACATGGGTGAAACCGCAAGGCGCAGCTAGTATTTCATATTCTAATATTTATCTCCTGCCCTTTATTTAATGAAAGAGAAAGAAAACGATGCACTGAGCTTAACAATAAATTAACAATAAATTAACAATAAATTAACAATAAATTCCGAAACTTGCTTTTAATCACTTTCATCAAACTAAAAACACGTTCCAAATCTGTATTTATCCACTATTTAGCCGCTATATCAATTTATTTGTAATTCAAGAGCAGACATGAAAAAGCACTAGAAATAGCACTAGGCACTAAAATTTTTTAAAGCGCACTGACCATACCAAAAATGCACTAGATTTAGTGCCGAAAGCACTAAAATGGCAACACTGCTCGTTATTTTATTTCCAGTTATATTATGCCTGCGTGAAATCGCGTGCCGACACGGCGCGTGGCGCGCACGCATACATTTCACACCGAGAGCGGCACGTTTGTATGTAGAAGTTTTACTGTTCTGTCTACTGTGGCTCAATGTCGCCGTCTCAGCGGCGATTGAATTAACGTGTTGTAAGCCGATAAAAATTATAATAGCGGCGTGTAATATTGCGGCGCGGCGAGGACGGCCAATTTAACGACTGAAGTGGCGCGCGGGGCGGTGTGCGAGGGGAGAGTAGCGGCGCGCGGGCGACGGGAGAGGTCTCTGCCGCCCGGAGCTGCGATATTTAGATAATTTCACGCGCCACTAGAGCGGCTCAAAGAGCGCGCGGCGTCTGTCGGCGACGCGCCCCCGCCCCCCGCCCCCCGCCACGCGACGCCGCCGCACACCACACGCTGCACACAACGCGGCTTCTTGACACATTTGAAGGACAGACGCGGTCGTTTACTTTCTGATTTAACTAAAGTTTGAGTTGGCCACGGGTGCGGGTTGTGCGGGCTGTGCGGGTCACCGAGCCGACCCGCACGGCGTCGTACTAGCTGCGGTCGCATCGGGTACCCGCAGTCCGCACACGCGCACTTCTGCCTTATTTTACTTTAAAAGTGAGTAATGACAAGTAAATATACCTACTGAGTTAAAGCTAACTACTGATGCGTGTGGTGGTGTAACTAGTGATGCGTGTGGTGGTGAGCACCGCAAGCACGATGGATACCTTCGTCATGAACTGCTTCGCAGATAGTAATAATTATAATATGATACGTGTACAAATGAGCTAAGTACTAAACTCGTATTAATTTTAATAAGGCGATGCTATCTGACAGTAGCTAATGTCACCTTGAAAAATAATGTTGCCGTATTTAAAGTACCTAATAGTGATGCCTTCAGTTCTCGTTCAATCAGACGAATGAACAATGAGCGTGAATAGTTAATCATTTCAAACTATAAAAGAACATTATTTTTATTTTACAATAAAATTGTATAGAACTGCTCTGATATAAGTTACTAAGCAGTGCGGCGCGACGACTAGTGCCAACTGCCAATACTGTCGCCATTTTTTATTTGTGATTCGGCTTCTAACATCGGCACGAATGTTTTCTCTGCGCTCACCATTGATATAATATTAAACAGATATAGTGTAGCAAAAAAATTAAATTATTGACAGCCTCCGTGGCGTAGCGGTAGCGGACGCGGCCGCTGCGCAAGGTGGCGCGGGTTCGATCCCCGCACATTGCAAGTATTTGTATGCATGAATATGAATATTTGCACTGGTCTGGTCGTGCCTCGGAAAGCACGTTAAGCCGTTGGTCCCGGTTGCCATACGAACATCTAGTGGCAGTCGTTACGGGTTGTTGGAGCCCTCAAAAGTCCAACAATTGGTCTAACTGCAATGCTTCGATGTCGCCTTCGGGTTGTGGAGGTCAGACGGCAGTCGCTTCACGGAAAATGTCGAAGTTTAGCCATATCAGCAGTAGGACTGGTAAAGCGGACCCCAGACCCGAAAGCTGAAAAGGCTTCGGATGCGACTGGGATTAACGCTGGGATGATAAATAAAGTGTAGCAAAAAAACAGTTTCTTTCTAATGTGAAAAAAGCCTTGAAAAAAAAACTGTTTTTTTTTTCTGGACCATGTTTTTTCAAGATCATGAAATCTGAAACTGTTATGGCATTTACCGTTAAATAATTAATTCTTAAGAGTACATAATAGAGTATTAGGTTTATTCTTGAACCAGCGGTACTTTTCTGTTAAAATAGTACCAAAATTTCATAAAAATATTGGCAACATTCATTGATATACAACAACAATCGAGGAGTTTTTGGCGGGAAGCTAAGATGAGTGCCACGCTCATTTTTCATTGGACTTTTAAATTATTTATAGTGTCGTTTACTAAATAAAAACGCGTGATAAATCACGCGTTACGCTACGATAAGTTCATCGTTCGTTACGATAAGTCACGCGTAAGTCACGCGACATAAATGTAGTAAAAAGTGCATTCAGAGAACAATTCATAAAGAACAGTGAAATATTGTAGCATAGTGACCACATCATGGCTTTGTACCAAAACTTTCTCCTAGTGTCAGTTCACGCGAGAAACGAAAGGAGATAGGTTTAGTTAGGATAAGTTTAGGATAAGTTACAAAAGAAGACAAGATATAATTAAGACTTGGCTTAAAGGTCTTAGAAACCAGGCCATAAAATCCCCAACCAATCATCCTCTCGTTTAAATTTCGATTTTTTAATGAATAAAAAATATTTGATGTTAAAATTGAATTATATTTTAAATGATTGATAGATATAAAACATTTAGAATATTTTTAAAGTATAAATTAAATTTTAAATATTAGAATTAAGTATTAGAATTTATAAAAAAGGGATCTCTTGATATAGTTATAAAGATGTTTGAAGTTGTAAATTGAAGTATATTATATAGGAGAAAAAACTTTATTTGGAAAATACGTAGCAAATTTTGATTAGGTAACATCACGCCTATAATCTCTAAATACTTAAGCAGAGATGTGTTATGTTTTTTTTTTTTTTATAATCATAAACTAGTCATCATCATCATCCCAGCGTTAATCCCAGTCGCATCTGAAGCTTTTTCAGCTTTGGAGTCTGGGGTCCGCTTTACCAGTCCAACTGCTGATATGGCTAAACTTCGACATTTTCCGTGAAGCGACTGCCGTCTGACCTCCACAACCCGAAGGCGACATCGACGTATTGCAGTTAGACCAGTTGTTGGACTTTTGAGGGCTCCAAAAACCCGTAACGACTGCCACTAGATGTTCGTATGGCAACCGGGACCAACGGCTTTAAGTGCTTTCCGAGGTACGACCAGACCAGTGCAAATATTCATATCATGCATACAAATACTTGCACTGTGCGGGAATCGAACCCGCGCCACCTTACGCAGCGGTCGCCTCCGCTACCGCTACGCCACGGAGGCTGTCAATTACATCTACACGCACATATAACAACATAAGCCCGAAGGCATATAGTGCAGAGGACATTTTTATGGGAGTTTTAGCCAGTTATCAAACTGTTACCGCCTTCACCGCGTGGAGTTACTCCCAGCTTATGTCGTTTTCATTAGTGCATTACATATTCTATTAATGTTCACACTGCTCTACATTGCATAAAGCGATTCACAGTTCCCGTGATCCGCGCTTTACTGTTATCGCTCATATTTAACATCATTAAAGCATTCTTGTAATTATGTACAAGCATAAAGTACTCGTGAAGCTCTTTCACGTCCAAACACCGTATATTTATTACTCGACTACGGCAAAGCAAAAGGAGGGTTATGATTTTCACAGGCTATGTATGTATGTATGTATGTATGTATGTTCATCTGATCCCTCGTAACTTCTAAACTACTTATCAGAATTCGGCAAATGACATATCATTAGAAGCGTCTTAATTGTCCGCTGGTTATAGGCTATATAGGGTTTCACAAACTCTAATGTGGCGCCCTCTATCGGACAAAACATACAGAGTAAAAAAATAAAGTTAAGATAAATATGCCGTGTTTGGTATCATTTTAAAGCGTTTTACTTGTACATTTTGAATATATATATATTACTAGCATTTGCTTGTGACTTTACCTGTATTCAAGGGCTGATTGCATATAATTCACATCTTTTCGTTCATAGCTTCTTTACTACTTATCAGAATAAGACCACTGCAGTACCATTAGAAGGGCCTTGATATTCTGTTAGTTATGAGCTATAAAGCTTGTCACCAAATTTAGTATTGCGCCCTCTAGCGGACAAAAAGTTATATGTAAATATAAAATTAAAAAAAAGTAAAAAAACTAAAACCCAACTACAACAAAAAACGTTTGTACGTATGTTTTGTCCGCTAGAGGGCGCCGCATTAGATTTTGTGAAACCTCATATAGCCTATAACCAGCGGACAATTAAGACGCTTCTAATGATATGTCATTTGTCGAATTCTGATAAGTAGTTTAGAAGTTACGAGGGAACAGGATGAACATACATACATAGCTCTTGTCAGAAAATCATAACCCTCCTTTACGGTTGTAGTCGGGTAAAAAAAAAACAATTTGATTTTTTTTTTTCATTGTACATCACTAAACAGATATGATGTACTTATGCTAAGAAACTAACCGAAAAATATGTGCGCGAACGCAGCAGAGGCACACATGCATAATTATTTTTTTATTACCCGACTACGGCAAAGCAAAAGGAGGGTTATGATTTTGACAGGCTGTGTAAACTACTTATCAGAATTCGACAAATGACATATCATTAGAAGGGTCTTAATTGTCCGCTTGTTATAGGCTATATGGGGTTCCACAAAATCTAAAGTGGCGCCCTCTAGCGGACAGAACATACAGAGTAAAAAAATAAAGTTAAGATAAATATGCCGTGTTTGGTATCATTTGAAAGCGCTTTACTTGTACGTTTTGAATATATATATATATATATATATATATATATTGCTAGCATTTGCTCGTGACTTTACCTGTATTCATGGGCTGGTTGCATATAATTCACATCTTTTCGTTCATATCTTCTTTATTACATATCAGAATAAGACCAATGCAGTACCATTAGAAGGGCCTTGATATTCTGTTAGTTATGAGCTATAAAGCTTGTGTAACCAAATTTAGTATCGCGCCCTCTAGCGGACAAAAAGTTCTATGTTAATATAAAATTAAAATAAATATACCTTGTTTGATATCACGTGAAAGAGCTTCACGAGTACTTTATGCTTGTACATAATTACAAGAATGCTTTAATGATGTTAAATATGAGCGATAAGAGTAAAGCGCGGATCACGGGAACTGTGAATCGCTTTGTGCAGTGTGAACATTAATAGAATATGTAATGCACTAATGAAAACGACATAAGCTGGGAGTAACTCCACGCGGTGAAGGCGGAAACAGTTTGATAACTGGCTAAAACTCCCATAAAAATGTCCTCTGCACTATATGCCTTAGGGCTTATGTTGTTATATGTGCGTGTAGATGTAATATGTCAAGTACCTAGTTTTTAGTTCATCAATTTAACTTTTGTTAATATTATGCGCTACAGTTACACTTTAACACCAAAATAGTACAAATAATAAAAAGTAAAAAAAACTAAAACCCAACTACGACAAAAAGGACACTGAAAAAGTACAAAACAAGATTTTCAGAATACTAAACTGAACAAAGTTGCTAATGTAGTTGCAAATAAATGGACACAGTAGACTCTACCAAGACGCCTTCGTTGTAAATTGACAATAATGTCATACAATACTATTCTTAAGTATGCAATATTCAACATGTAGAAATAAATTTTCATATTTGGAAAGGCGTAGTCACACGTTACATATACCTACCTAGCGTAGCACCTTGGCAACGTGTGACTACGCCTTTCCAAATATGAAAATTTTCCGGTATAAAAAGTAGCCTAATAAGTATTTAATCCAGACCTCTATTTTACAATTGCAGCAATCCGTTCAGTAGTTACGGCTAGAAAGCGAAACAAAAAAACAAACCAACTCACTTTACGATTTATAATATTAGTGAGGATAAGGATAGTATATATATATATATATATATATTATAGATAATAAGGGACGATAAACCAAATTGTACGTCATCCCTCGGGAATTACTCATTTTCGGGGTTTTGTTTTTTAATAATTATAAACTAGTGCTTGACTGTAATCTCGCCTGATGGTAAGCAGTTATGCAATCGTTGATGGTATTGGTAAAGCACGCTAGTTAATTAAGCACTTAAAAAAACTTAGTGAATAGGAAGGAAGAAGGCAGTTGAGCGAGGTGATGCAATGTTAAACCCAACAGCACGACCAACAATGCTGCGCCAGAGGCAGACTGATCTGGAGACCCTCCCACGACCAATCTCCTGACACAATAAGATTTGGTGCATCGTACCCGGCACACATCGCAACACAATTGCTCAGACCCGTCCTCCGTACGGCTTCACTAGACATCATGCCAGAACATGACGAATCGCTTGGCGGCAAGACTTTGTCTGATGGGTGGTAACTTCTGCCGGCGGCCGATATTATGACCTACCACCGAGGGAATCGTATCGTTATCGTATCATTTAGCTTCCAAGTTTACATATGCGTATTCGTTTGCAATATATTATCTGTTTTTTAAACGACACACAGCGCCGTCTGTCACTGAACTGGTACCTAAAAAGCTAACAATATTTTTGTTTTCCCTCGGGAATATCAAATTTTTCCTGGATAAAAAGTATCATTATTTAATCCGGACGTCTAACTTTATGTCTGTAAAATTTCAAAGCAATCGGTTCAGTAGTTACGGCGTGAAAGCGGAACAAACAAACAAACTCACTTCCAGATTTATACAATTTCGGTTGCAACCTTAACAGATTCTACACCAAATAGGTTAGGGGATGGGCAGCACATAGCACATAATCCGTGGTGTTATTTTTTGTTTTAGTAGTGCTTGTACACCATTGTTAAGTGACCCGTAACCCTAAAAATACCAAAAAAGAAAGACGAGATTTATAATTATTTTAACAAAGCAAATAAGAGTAGGATATGTTATACTGATTATGTACCTTTTTTTTTACGAGTAGAAATGCGTCGTAGGACTGAGGGTTCTGCGTCGCGGGGCGTGGAAAGCCATGGCCTTCGGTTTTCCGATGGCCACTTCCAGCCCTAGGAGGTGGATGCGTGGGAGGACCAGAGAGGTGCCGACCGACGCGAGGTGTACCGCCTCCTCCCACTCGCGCGCCCTCACCGCGACCAAAGTGTCGTTCGCGAAGCACACTACATCCATCCGCGACAAGAGCGCGCCACGTAGAACCCAGTTGTACCCCAGGTTGCAGAGCAGGGGACCAAGTACTGATCCCTGGGGTACACCTACCTTCATGGTCCACGACTGGACGCGACTCTCCTCGTCCTCGTATAGGACCTTCCTCTCGCAAAGGTAGTCCGACACGAGGGCGCAGAGGTAGAGGGGCATTTCGTGGAACTTCAATGACGCCTCTATGCATTTGTGGAGGACGGTGTTGAACGCGTTCGCGATGTCTAGCGACACCGTGACTACACCCTTACCCCTTGCTGTGACCGCCTCAGTCCACCTCTTGAGGCGGGCCACCGCGTCAATCGTGGACCGGCCAGTCCTGAAGCCGTATTGGCAGTCCGCCAACTGCGGCCCCCTGCTTTCCAGGTGCTCCTAGATGCGAGAGGCGAGAATCCTCTCGAAGCATTTGCCGCTCTCATCCAGGAGCACGACCGGCCTGTAGCCCGACGGTGAGTCGGGGAGACGCCCGTCCTTGCGAAGGAGGCACAGCCTGCCCACCCTCCACCTCCTCGGGAAGCGGCCCGTCGCGATGCATGTATCCATGACCTTCCACCACCACCTTCGCAGGGACGCCGTCCGGGCCCGGAGCCTTGTGTTTGGCTCGGAGCCTTTCCCTGACGGAGTCCAACTCACCGTCGGTTACGGGAGGCCCATCGGTCCACACCTCCAGAGAGGATGAGCTGGAGGCGGGCATCCTGGGGGGCGTAAAGGGCCCCGAGTTCGGAAACAGAGTTTCCAGGACCCTTCCAAGCAGGCCTGGCTCCATACAAGAGGTGGGGGGTGCCGCTCCCTGCAGCTTCCCCCTCACCATCCTGTACGGCCTTCCCCAGGGGTCGCTGTTGAGGAGAGCCAGAAACTCCTCAGCGGCAGCGACCTTTGCCCTGCACATGGCGGTGCGCAGGGCTCGATGGGCCTCTCCGTACGTCCGGCGAAGACCGTCCTCGTCGCCGGGCCCCCTTACGGCGCGCCTCCTGCACCTCAGGTAGGCGCGCCGTGTACTGATTATGTACCTATTTCAATCACATAAATAAATTTTACTTATTTATATAAAACTTTTAAGTTATCACTTATTAGTATACCTACTTAATAAACGCAGTTCTAACAATTAACACATTCAGTTTGTCATTTTGATGACGAGAACAGATGTGCGGAAAAAAATCAAACCACTTCAGACGTTACGTCAAGCAGCGCTTAGTTCCATTTTAGATTTTTTATTATCGCCTATTGTTTTTACCGGGGTCTGGGGGCCTCTTTTTACCTTGGGGCCCTGGGCTGTAGCCCATATAGCCCATAGGTAGATCCGACCCTGGCCGTCTGACCTCCACAACCCGAAGGCGACGTCGAAGCATTGCAGTTAGACCATATTTCGTTTACTATATTTCAAATCCTATTTTAATTTTTCAAATCGTTATGCAAACATTCTGTAGGTATATATTTCTATATACTAACCTAATTGGTGTGAGCGTAGGAAATATTTATTTATATTATAGTATACTTCATGTTCATATAATATCGACTCACATTTTCCCATTTAATAATTTCATGCCATTTGACTCTATTACTTAGCAACGCAAAATAAACTCATAATTTTATTAATATTTTACTTAACTGTTGCAATAAGATGTTCATAAATTGTAACTAAGGACACAGAACAGAACAGGAAACAGAACTATAATTTTAAATATAAAAGTCACCATAAACATTATCGCTTCTGTGCAACTAATCCATGTCAAATGCGTTCGCGTCTTTATCACACCCGCAAGAAATCCAATTAGCTCTCTCTTTTTTTTACTTACAATGGCCGTCTAAGCATTAGCAGTAAGAATGTTTTGTCGTGTTAGACAGTAAAAGAGAGGGAGGAGGGACACAAAGAATTTATTAAATATAATAAAAGCAAATAAAAAGTAAAGATAAATATAAAAATGATGAATGAAGGTGAAGAACAAGTAAAGATATAAAAAGGTAAAATAAAATATAAAAGTAAAGCTTCAGTAACGGCCTCGGCGGCGGAGGGCCGCGCAGAGGGCCCGGCGGCTGAAGGTGGGTGAAGAGGGCCGGCGCAGATGCCCGACGGCTGAAGACAGGCGGTTGAGGGTCAGCGAAGAGGGCCGGCGCAGAGGCTCGGCGGCTGAAGCCCAGCGGCTGAGGGCCGGCGACAGCTGTAGGCAGGCGGTTGAGGGTCAGCGAAGAGGGCCGGCGCAGAGGCTCGGCGGCTGAAGCCCAGCGGCTGAGGGCCGGCGACAGCTGTAGGCAGGCGGTTGAGGGTCGCAGAAGAGTTGTAGAGGAGCGGGGCGGCCGAGAGGGCCGACAACAGCAGCGGAGATCCAAAGACTGCAGCGAAAAGCGGCTCCCGCGGCAGAGGTCCGGCTACAGCAGCGGCGCCGCCATCAGAGGCGGTGGCGCCGCCAACAGAGACAGTACCAGGCAGCAGAAATACAGCAGGACCGGCCCCTGCAACGGAGAGCCGGCAGCAGCACGATAGGAGGGTCCCCTCTCCGCGAGGGAGAGGGTAACCCTAGGAGGGCTCTGCAGAGATAAAGCACTCTATAAATAAACTAATACCACGTATGCAAGCACCAGGCCGAAACTCAAGCTGAACTGTCAACGTTCTGCGAGGGCTTCCTAAGAAACCTCGCAGAACAGCATTCCACAAAATTTTGAATATTTGAATATTTAAAAGTAATATAAAATACCGTAAAGGAGTTCGGCATAACAAATCCGATAGAAAGATAGCGGGCAGTTAAGAATTTAGAAGAAAAAAGGTTGTCATAGAGACATAATCAACAGCGTTGTCAAAAACTGTCATAACAATGAAAATATTATAGTAAATATGTAAATATAAGTTTAATATTAAATTATAGCGTTGTGTTGTGTAGGAAAAATGAATACGATACAGCACAGGTACAACTTCTTACGCCTAGTTATCGCCAAGTCGCCGAAACTTAGGCTTGAAGTTGAGGACCGTGTCTGTAAGCAGAATAATGAGTCTTGGTGTAGTTAAAATATTATCAGAACAGCGCCTCATAATACTAGAATGCGTATTATGACCTGCAGAAATGAATGATATATGAGTATGAAGAAGTAAGTATATGTAGGTTAATAAAATAACACTACAGTTTGACAAAATAATTGAAACTATATTGTTTATCTAAATATTTTGGAATACTTACTTATGATATGTGATTCCATGACTTTTGTTGGCTTTTCTAAAATAATTCGTGCATTTACGCATTACACAAAACGCCATTTTGAATGCGGAAAAGATTTTCTTAGCCACCGAGGACAGACGCGCGTACGGAACGAGAGTATCGAGAGTGACTAAAGCGAGATACTGGACTTACCTTCTTTTGTACGCTTCATTTTCAGTGCGCTAGTGACTTCTACCTTAGTTTAATAATATATCAATGGCGCTCACGCTTAGCTTTTGCGGCTTACTTATTGTTTTTGTAATGCTGTTTGTTGTTGTTTTTGTTACGCTGCGCTGTTTAGTTATTGTTTTTAGGGAATTTTCCGTTACGTTGTGTTTGTGGTAGGTAATTGTTGCGTTTATTTCTTGCTATATTGTTTCATACAAACGATATGGATCCTGAACCAAGCACGTCAAGCCAAAACTTGTCTCCAAGAAAGTAGAGACCACGGGTAGCTTTGAGCGTTAACTCATGATACAAAACGTCTACAAACACGTATTTGAGCCACCAATGTTCCGTTCTTGAGACAGAAGACACTGTCTAGAGAAGAAGACAAAATGGATGGGCTCGATCTCATCATCGACACTGTTTGAGACCTGTCGCTGAAAGCGATAGTGATGATTTTTATTCTGATGATGATTTTTTTTTTTTTTATAGTTTATCAATAAGTTATGAATATTAAAACAAATCATATAAAAAAGAAAAAGCTTTGGATGCGACTGGGATTAACGCTGAGATGATGATGATGACAGTAGCAATATAGTCGGCGAAAAGTGTTAGTATATACAATGTACGACTAAAATTCGATTACCCCGTACCCGATATCGGCAGTTTGGGGCAGTAACTATTCATTAGACAAACGAGGCAATTTCATTCATTCAGGAGTGTTTTCAATCATTCACTTTGTCACAACACAATATTTTTTTTCATCAAAACCTGACAACACAATAAAGATGAAGCTAACTGACTAGCTTCATCTAATTAAATTACGACTATACTCGGTTGCTCCGCATCGGACGGGAGTCTTTTACAGCGTAAACTCTTGATAATGATTTAATTGCGATTCTAAATTTTATTTTAAATATTATAATTTTTTATATATTTTTTTATTATAATTTTACTAATATTTTAGATCGGAAAGTGAGTTTGTTAATTTGTTTGTTTCGCTTTCACGCCGTAACTATTGAACCGATTGCTTTGAAATTTTTCAAACGTAAAGTTAAAAGTCCGGATTCAAATCAAATCAAAATGTACTACTCTTATCCCGGAAAAATATTATATTCCCGAGGGAAATCTAAAAAGCACTACACACATATAGGTAAGCGAAGCCGAGGGCGAATAGCTAGTGTAATATATGTATATTCTATTTTTTTTTTATATTAATAAAAGGTCGTTTTGATGATAAAGCGTCATAATACTAGGTCATTTTACTCCTGACGTTTTGCAATTAAATTGATACATCTTCATGCTTCAATTCAAAACTACCATAAATAAAAAAATCCTAAAATGTTTTTATTGCAAAAATACAATCCTAAACCTTTATATTTTCATATTTGTAAAAGACTCCCATAGATTTTGCATTCTAAGATGCAAAACCCCGCAACTGTTAGTTTTGAATTTAAGTTTTAAACGCGCAAAATATAATCAAAACCGCCATATTTTTAGTTGCGCTTCGAAAAACGAACTTCTTTTGTGCAAAAGTGCCACATCTCCAAAATTAATGTCTGTTAATTATTATTTTTAAAAAGAAAACAACACCATTTAGAAATACTGCAGTTTTGCATAAAGGAATCACTTAAGTATTACATTATTTTTAAATCAAAAGAACCATATTTTAAAACTGTTTGTTTTAGTTAGTTTGTAGAAGATATACCAAAAGAAACATTATATTTTTAAATCAAAATGAATTTATTTAATATGAAGTACAGTATTTCAAAATGGTTTCTTTTGAATATAAAAACACTGCTGTTTTCTATTATAATTCTAAATTAAGACGACATTTTTCAGGAATACATTCCTTTTTCTTTTATTTTGACAGGGTTGTTTGAGTAAAATGTATTAAACCTGACGTTATCTCAAAACAAATATAGTTTTTACGTATTGTATTCACATTTATTCCGAAGGTATGTTGAACGGTCGGCATGCGTTGGTCGGTTGTAGGTATTTTATGTTAAATATCATTTTATTTTTGCGTGATTTATTTTGTTGTATACTAGTTATTGTTTTGATAGTATTTTACGAAGTTTAGTCATTTTAAAAACGCCAGGTTCCGTTGTAACCATCATGTTGTCATGATAGGTTTAAATAGGTCACATGGGTGGGGCCTGCTTAAGTACATTGTATTATTATTTATTACCGAATGAGTAGAAGAGTCCATAAAATACTCAACAGGGTGAGAGGTAACAGTAGAAGTAGCAGCAAACTGACAATCCAATGTTGGAAGAACCAGATGTGTTTCTGAAAAAATCTATGGATAGTAATTCTATACGTGACAGTCAGCACAGTAACAGTATGTCTATACTTGACGATGAATGTTTAGAAAAGACACCAAACGTTAATACGTTTACTTCAGATTCTACGATTTCGACGATACTGTTAAATACCCAGATTTCCTTATCAGGCAGGGCTTTAATTGTATTCAAAATGAAAACATCTTAACTAGACTAAAACAATTATCTCTTCAACCTGGACCCTCAGGTTTATATAAAGAGATTGAAGACCTGACCGATCATGACATCACCGACTTGATCTGACCGTAGTAATCTGTTAACAGACATTTATTTCAACAATGTACTAATGAAACCAGAATTTGAAACAATTGATGCTCAAACAAGTGACTACTGTTGCCCATTAATGTACCTGCAGGGTAATTGGATAATTCAGTACCAGTAGCAATGGGTTTCATTTTAACAGTTCAACAACATTCATTGCGGTGTTACGTTTTAGAATTTATGGAGCAATGGATTAGCAATATGCTTAGAAATGATTCCAACCGATAGCAATGGTATGTTACGCAATTAAGATGCTGATCAGTATATCACCCTAATTAAAATTGGCAAAATGAAAGGTTCTCCTTACATAGTTAAAGAACTTGCTCATAATAGTTTTGTTGATTTTAAACTTTTTGCTTGCGGTAACTATACTACTAATGAAAACAGAGAGAAGGTTAAATGGTCTTATATTAAAATACTAATAATAGATAAACACGAACAAGAACAAGTTGGTGTATAAAACATCATAAATAATGATAATGAATTTAAATCAGTGTCCACACTTAATAAGGCCAGGCAGATGAAAATGAATCAATCTCAGAATATTAGTTCACCAAACAAACTTTATAATCAAAAATTAAATGTAGCGCAAGCAAAGAAACATGGTACCTATTCTTAACCATATTGATAAAAATATTATAAATCGTTTTTTGAAAATCTCTAGGGCTGATAATTTAGATTAAGAGTAACGCAGTGACCATTGAGTACGTAATTTGGTCAAGTAACTTATATTACTAATGATACATTTTAACTTAGTTTATATTAACAAAATATTGTTGTTATTTTATGATCTCTTATGTGTTGCAATTTATTTTTAAAATACTATTATATTTTTAAGATTTTAATAGTTATGTTTGATTCTAACTTAACAGTACCTATAATTTCATAGACTTTTATTTCAAGCGTTTGGAATACTTTTTAAAAGTTTATAAAATCTCTCTTTTATTTTTAGTTTTGGAAACTTTAGGGTATTTTGCATAGTAGCTTCTTCAGTTTTATTATTTTCTTTTGTATCCATTGTTTGAAAAAATATTTAAAAATAATTACTGATTATTTTAATAACAATTTCGATATTTTTATTTGTTATTTTCAAGACAACTTTGATTTGTTTTAACTTTTAGATAGCATTTTAGTAATTTTATTAAATTGAAAGGCGATTTTTACTATTTTCCTAAAAGTTTAACAGTAAAACGTGATTAATACAATATTTTTTTTTGATTTGTGGTTGTTTTTACCCGACTACGGCAAAGCAAAAGGAGGGTTATGATTTTGACAGGCTATGTATGTATGTATGTATGTATGTATGTATGTAAGTATGTATGTATGTATGTATGTATGTTCATCTGTTCCCTCGTAACTTATAAACTACTTATTCGAATTCGATAAATGACATATCATTAGAAGCGTCTTAATTGTTCGCTGGTTATAGGCTATATGGAGTTTCACAAAATCTAATGTGGCGCCCTCTAGCGGACAAAATATACAGAGTAAAAAAATAAAGTTAAGATAACTATGCCGTGTTTGGTATCATTTGAAAGGGCTTTACTTGTACATTTTGAATATATATATATTACTAGCATTTGCTTGTGACTTTACCTGTATTCATGGGCTGATTGCATATAATTCACATCTTTTCGTTCATAGATAGCTTCTTTACTACTTATCAGAACAAGACCACTGCAGAACCATTAGAAGGGCCTTGATATTCTGTTGGTTATGAGCTATAAAGCTTGTCACCAAATTTAGTATTACGCCCTCTAGCGGACAAAAAGTTCTATGTTAATATAAAATTAAAATAAATATACCGTATTTGGTATCATCTGAAAGAGCTTCACGAGTACTTTATGTTTGTACATAATCCCCAGTAATGCTTCGTAGAAATTTGAATGTAAACCAGGGTTTGGTAAACGGAGCGATGGGAGTGGTGAAGGCCTTCGAATGGCCTGCTCTTCGGCGCGATCAGTTGGAACAGGAGAACAACCAAGCGCTGTTCTCATACAATTTGACGACGCATCCATAAAAGCAAATATTAACGGACTTATCAAAATCGAGCCTTGCCTCACTGAATTTGACGGCTTGAGGGGTTCTGGGCAAATTCAGCGTAAAATGCTCCTGCTGATTCTTTCTTGGGGTTGTACTGTACATAAATTACAAGGTTGTACTCTAGATAAAAAAGTTACAGATCTAGGAAAGTCATTGTTTGCTAAAGGACAGGCCTATGTCGCTCTCAGTAGAGTTTAAACCATAGAGGGATTATTTATAAGTGCCTTGGATCATAATAAATTACTGAAAAATCCACATGACAGTCGATCGTTAGCAGAATTAGATAGATTAAGAAATCTTTCCAGGTCCTCTTAATATATGTTTTTTTTTAAATATTTATAAACTAGCGCTTGACTGCAATCCCGCCTGATGGTAAGCAGTGACGCAATCGTTGATGGTAAAGCGCACTAGTTTATTAAGCCTATTCACTTAAAAAAACTTAGGAATAGCAAGGATGACGGTAGTTGAGCCAGGTGATGCAATGTTAAACCCAAGACCAACACGACCAACGATGCTGCGCCAGAGGGAGATTGATCTGGAGACTCTCCACGACCATACTCCCGACACAACAACATTTGGCGCATCGTACTCGCCACACAACGCAACACAACTGCTCAGACGCGTCCTCCCTACGGCTTCACCAGACATCATGCTGGAACACGACGAATCGCTTAGCGGCAAGACTTTGTCTGGTGGGTGGTAACTTCTGCCGGCAGCCGATGTTATGGCCTACCACCGTTAGAAACACATCCAATCTATTTATACTAACGACCTCATCCACTAATTCATGACCCATTCGGTGCCATCGACGCAAATGTGCGTCGCTACTACGAAAAACCGGGAGCTTCATACGAGGAAACCGTTGCTATACGCGCTACGATCCAAACGCTACGAAATAGTAAAATAGGACATCTCTACATATTACTATACACCGATACATAAGTCAAAAGAGATGTCGTATGTTAACTACCTAGTTTTTAGTTAGTCAATTTAACTTTTGTTAATATTATGCGCCACAAATACACTTTAACACCAAAATAGTGCAAATAATAAAAAGTAAAAAAACTGAAACCCAACTACGACAAAAAACGACGCTGAAAAAATATAAAACAAGATTTTCAGAATACTGAACTGAACAAAGTTGCTAATGTAGTTGCAAGTATACGGACACAGTAGACTCTACCAAGAAGCCTTCGTTGTAAATTGACAATAATGTCTTACAATACTATTCTGAAGTATGCAATATTCACTATGTAGAGATAAATTTTCAGGTTTGGAAAGGCGTAGTCACACGTTACATATACCTACCTACCGTAGCAGTTTGATAACGTGTGACTGCGGTTTTCCAAACATGAAAATTTATCTCTACATAGTGAATATTGCATACTTCAGAATAGTATTGTAAGACATTATTGTCAATATACAACGAAGGCATCTTGGTAGAGTCTACTGTGTCCGTTTACTTGCAACTACATTAGCAACTTTGTTCAGTTCAGTATTCTGAAAATCTTGTTTTATACTTTTTCAGCGTCGTTTTTTGTCGTAGTTGGGTTTTAGTTTTTTTACTTTTTATTATGCTCCATATTTTTGAATATTTTTAACATATTTTTACCCGACTACGGCAAAGCAAAAGGAGGGTTATGATTTTGACAGGCTATGTATGTATGTATGTATGTATGTATGTATGTATGTATGTATGTATGTATGTTCATCTGTTCCCTCGTAACTTCTAAACTACTTATTCGAATTCGACAAATGACATATCATTAGAAGCGTCTTAATTGTCTGTTGGTTATAGGCTATATGGAGTTTTACAAAATCTAATGTGGCGCCCTCTAGCGGACAAAACATACAGAGTAAAAAAATAAAGTTAAGATAAATATGCCATGGTTGGTATCATTAGAAAGCGCTTTACTTGTACATTTTGAATATATATATATTACTAGCATTTGATTGTGACTTTACCTGTATTCATGGGCTGATTGCATATAATTCACATCTTTTCGTTCATAGATAGCTTCTTTACTACTTATCAGAATAAGACCACTGCAGTACCATTAGAAGGGACTTGATATTTTGTTGGTTATGAGCTATAAAGCTTGTCACGAAATTTAGTATTACGCCCTCTAGTGGACAAAAAGTTCTATGTTAATATAAAATTAAAATAAATATACCGTATTTGGTATCATTTGAAAGAGCTTCACGAGTACTTTATGTTTGTACATAATCCCGAGTAATTCTTCGTAGAATTATGAATGTAAACCAGAGTTTGGTAAACGGAGCGATGGGAGTGAAGGCCTTCGAATGGCCTGCTCTTCGGTTCGATCAGTTGGAACAGGAGAACAACCAAGCGCTGTTCTCATACAATTTGACGACGCATCCATAAAAGCAGATATTAACAGACTTATCAAAATCGAGCCTTGCCTCACTGAATTTGACGGCTTGAGGGGGTCTGGGCAAATTCAGCGTAAACTGCTCCCGCTGATTCTTTCTTGGGGTTGTACTGTACATAAATTACAAGGTTGTACTCTAGGTAAAAAAGTTATCGATCTAGGAAAGTCATTGTTTGCTAAAGGACAGGCCTATGTCGCTCTCAGTAGAGTCAAAACCATAGAAGGATTATTTATAAGTGCCTTGGATCATAATAAATTACTTAAAAATCCACATGACAGTCGATCGTTAGCAGAATTAGATAGATTAAGAAATCTTCCCAGGTCCTCTTAATATATGAAACATCCAATCTATTTATACTAACGACCTCATCCACTAATTCATGACCTATTCGCTGCCATCGACGCAAATGTGCGTCGCTACTACGAAAAACCGGGAGCTTCATACGGGGAAACCGTTGCTATACGTGCTACGATCCACGCGCTAAGAAATAGTAAAATAGGATATCTCTACATATTACTATACGCCGATACATAAGTCAAAAGAGATGTCGTATGTTAACTACCTAGTTTTTAGTTCGTCAATTTAACTTTCGTTAATACACACATCAAAAGTGTCTAGGGATCAACATATATTTTTGCAATAACTTTTCTCCTGATTGATATTAATTAAAATTTTCTTTAAGGATTCATCAAACAAAGTGTTTTCGTTTGTCACAGTAACGATAAACCAAGTCACCTTTGCATTAATAAAGAAATTTGCCATTTTCCTAATAAAGGGATATTTGACATTTGAACCACTAACACAAAAGTTCGAAAAAAAGACTGAAATAACAGTTTTCTCTAAAATTTTATTGGGTAACTTAAACAATTAATAATCTGTGTTTCTACCGCGAACACTAACAACACAAGAACATCGGTTTGGCATACTCAAAATGAGTTCATCCAAATCACGCTGTGGAATGGCCGCCCATGTTCGTTGCAACAACAAAAAAAGGTCTTCTTGCGACTGGATACCCTCCATATTCGGCAGAGCTCTTCTCTGTAGTATATCCCATGCATGCTCAATCGGGTTCAAGTCTGGCGACTGAGCAGGCCAGGGCAGGACATTGATGTTAGCTGCGGCGAGAGTCTGTCTTACAACTCTTGCGGTGTGCGGTCGGCGCATTATCATGCATTAACTGAAATAAGGGACCGATTTGCACTTGTAGAGGAACGATGACGTCTGATACAATCGTTTCAGCATAAATTTGAGCGTTGAGGTTGCCTCTGATCCAAATCAACTCAGTTCTTCCGCCGATCCAAATACCTGCCCATACCATGATGGTTCCACCACTATAAGGATGGACTTCCTGGCAGGATTTTAATCGCTGTTGGCGTCCAGGGGTTCTCCAGTGTCGTATACGTCTTGTATCCGGTCTCATACCAAAACGAGACTCATCAGAAAAGCACACGAAACGCCATTGTTCTTCGGCCCAATTTCTGTGTTCAAGAGCCCATTGATATCGAATCCTACGATTGTGCATTGCTATAGGTGGTACCCGTAGCGGTCTTCGGGAATGAAGGTTCACTTCATGCAAGCGGTTTCGGACTGTTTGGTCGCTAATTAAGTTCCCTGAAGAGTGATGAAGCCTCACGGCTAACATCATGGCGGTTATTGTTGGAGCTCTTCGAGTTAAGATTTGAATGTATCGGTCTTGTCTCCGTGTGGTGCAGCGATACCGTCCTCCATGGCGCTCAGCCACTGTACCAGTGCTTCGGTAACGTGTCCAAAGTCGACTGATAACACTCTGACTTGTATTCAGAGCTAAAGCCACAGTACGTTGCCGGGAACCAGCTTCTATCATTCCCACGGCTCTGAGCATTTCTTCCCTGCTTAAATGACGTCGCCGCTCCATAATAACGTTGGTTTTAATCAGTAGTAGGGAAACAGCAGCACTAATAATGTCTTCAATGCGTTGTATGTTTTTATAGGGAAAATATTGACAGCTGATTTTCATCTTTTACTCGAATTTGATTCACAGTTCCTGATTCAAATTATGAAATGCACCAAAAAGGATCCCTATAAATTTATAAAATCATAAATTTATTACAAAGCCACATCTCAATCTCAAGAAATCCGCATAAAAATGCTTGATCCCTAGACACTTTTGATGTGTGTATTATGAGCCACAAATACGCTTTAACACCAAAATAGTACAAATAAAAAAAGTAAAAAAAACTAAAACCCAACTACGCCAAAAAACCCCACTGAAAAAGTGTAAAACAAGATTTTCAGAATACTGAACTGAACAAAGTTGCTAATGTAGTTGCAAGTAAATGGACACAGTAGACTCTACCAAGATGCCTTCGTTGTAAATTGACAATGTCATACAATACTATTCTGAAGTATGCAATATTCATTAAGTAGAGATAAATTTTCATGTTTGGAAAGGCGTAGTCACACGTTACATACCTACCGTAGCATTTGGATAACGTGTGACTGCGGTTTTCCAAACATGAAAATTTATCTCTACATAGTGAATATTGCATACTTCAGAATAGTATTGTATGACATTGTCAATTTACAACGAAGGCATCTTGGTAGAGTCTACTGTGTCCATTTACTTGCAACTACATTAGCAACTTTGTTCAGTTCAGTATTCTGAAAATCTTGTTTTATACTTTTTCAGTGTAATTTTTTGTCGTAGTTGGGTTTTAGTTTTTTTACTTTTTATTATTATATTCTAAAGCAACTTATAAAATAAAATAAAATAAAAAAGC